>CM022760.1:28557268-28692268 GCA_012411365.1 Ameiurus melas | reverse complement strand
AATTATGGTTCTGCTTGGGTGTTGTCGATTGCCTCCATTTCTTGTGGTGGTGTCAGTGGGCCTGGGTGTTATAGCTACCATACCACAGTGTCTGTAATATTTTTCTTGTTGTTTAGTGTCTGTGTAACTTTGGGTTAACTTGTGTCGTCTTTCTCTCCAGGAGCCAGTGAGTCTTGCTGGAACAGGGGAGGATAGCTGCATTTATTCAGAGGTGTGCTTCACAGCGTGCTCAGTGTGCCAACACAACAACTTCCTTATGGTGTCGGTAGTGTTTGATTTTGGTGTGACTTGCAGTGGGTTTGGATGACTTCCGGAGTTGTAGCTTGTCTGCCTTGTCTCTGCCAAGCCTGAGCCTGGAGAAGTTCTTAGTTTTAAAACCCTTACTGCACTTCATGGGAAAGCGATTTTATATTTTCATGTTAAGAGTCATAATAAAATATAATTTTTTTTTATATTTGTACTCATGTCACTCTCATGTACCTTGCCTCGATTGGAGAAACTTCTGTGTGTCTTTTGTTTGGGAGAATTTCCCTCGTTCTCCCCCAGGGTGGCGTAGTTGGATTTATTGAATTTGGGATACACGTCTCCCTCCAATTCGGGAATATTGCCACATTCTGGTGTGGTCGGCAGGGTAGACGTCTCCGTTCACATTGAATATTGCATTATTATTATTATTATTATTATTATTATTATTATTTATAAGTGTGTGTGTGTGTGTGTGTGTGTGTGTGTGTATATGTGTGTGTACCTTAGTCTCTCCAGTGTACAGTGTGGATTCTCCAGTCCAGCAGAGAGCAGCTTCACTCCTGAATCCTGCGGGTTATTGTAACTCAGGTCCAGTTCTCTTAGTCTGGAGGAGTTTGAGCTTAGAACTGAGGACAGAACTCTCCAGCTTTCCTCTGTCAGATTACACTCCCACAGCCTAGAAGAGAAATGATGAAGTGTTAGATTTATTTATCTGATTGTGAAATGAGGTGTTTCCATCAGGTGGGAAATAAAGTGTTTACCTGAATACAAGGTTCTAATGTCAGGATAAAAATATAAAATGAACAGCCTGTGTGTAAACAATAAACTAGTATTACATTTACAATCAATTAAATATAAATTACATTTTTTGTTGGTGTAACATTTAATTTATAAATAAATTTAAAATAAATCCATCAATGAACTTAGTCAGCTCAGCTAACGTGATATTTATGATAAATGTACCGCGTGCAGACCAACTAATCAATACAATTCATTGACAACGATTTTCATAATCGATTATTATTGATTTTAGTGATTAGTTGTTGCAGATCTATTTAAAACAGAATATATTTAATAAAAAATCATAAATGGCAACAAAGCTTTTAGGGAGGACAGACACTATCCACTCATCTCTGATCACCTGCCAGCAGAATAATGACTGGAAAGATGGAAAAGGAGAATACATTAGAACCGTAATTATTATTAGTATATATGAGTATGTTATGCTTGTTTTTGTGTTATAACCTGCAGTAATTGTGGAGGGTGAATTATATTGGAGTTGGGGTATTCGAGTCAAATTTTGTAGAGAATTCGGACTTGTCACACACTCAAGTGAATTTGTATTAAAACTTGACACGGACTCGGAAATTTTTGGACTCTGTAGTTTTTCTGAGTACAGTCGAGTCCCCATCATGTGTAACATGAAAAGAAAGATAAAAAAGAAATAACTACATAAACAAACATCCCACCTCTCCCGGAAGTTCTGGGAGTCTCCTGAATACTGATAGCGACTCCCTGATGGCCGCAAATTATACACAATATCCCGGAAATAGATTTTTTTAGAGCAATCGAGAGACCAGTAGGTGTAGAGAGCGAGTAACAAGAGAGAGAGAGTGACAGAACATTTCCTGATTGCTCTCTCTCTCTCTCTCTGCAAGCTAGACCTATCAGTTTTGTCAGTGGGCAGGCTTTAAAGTCGATCTCTCTCTCTCTCTCTCTCTCTCTCTCTCACTCTCACTCTCTCATTCATTAATCAGTTCAGTATCACTGTAACATCATGGCAGAGTGTCCAAAAAAAAAAAAAGAAAACACGCACTTCACCCCAGACTACACTAAAGTGTACCCCTGCTTCATAGGGGTGAAAAATTAGGAGATTAACCTGGGAAAATCTGAGCTTCTCATCATCCCAGCCTATCCCTCAATCAACCAGAACTTCACTGTACAGCTCAGTTCACTTACACTCATGCCAACCAGGAACCTTGGGGTGATTCTAGATGACGGCTTGACCTTTACAGACCACATCTCAGCAACTGCAAGGTCCTGTAGGTTCATCCTGTACAACATCAAGAAAATCCGACCCTACATCACCGAACAGGCTACACAGATACTAGTCCAGGCTCTTATCATCTCTAAACTGGACTACTGCAACTCACTGCTTTCAGGCCTCCCAGCCAGCTCCATCAAACCCCTTCAGATGATTCAGAATGCTGCAGCGCGCCTTGTCTTCAACCAGCCCAAGACAACCCATGTCAAACTCTTCTTCATCTCCCTCCACTGGCTTCCTGTAACTGCCCGCATCAAGTTCAAGGCCTTGATGCTCACCTACAAGACCTTGTCAGGAACAGCACTCTCCTACCTCAACTCTCTCCTGAAGCGTTCCTCTTTCTCCGAGCGGTTTTTCGGGGTCTCACTTCCTTCCCGGGAATCAAAAAAAAAAAACCCCCCCCACAAACCAAAAAAAAAAAAAAAAAAAAAAAAAAAAAAAAACCGCCCCTTTGGACTCAGACTTGATTGGTTAAGGACTTGGTCTCGATTCGAATTTGACAAAGGTGGACTCGGACCCAACGCTATTAAATATATTTAAAAAGCAGCTTCAACACATTTATTTACCTTGGCTTTCAATTAGGCCTTTTCATTTTAGGCTTAAAACTGATTTTATTTTTTTCTCATAATGATCTAATTTATATTTTATTTTCTGTTTGATTACTTATTTATTTCTTAAGGAGCTTTTAGATTTTAATCTTTAATGTTGTGTTGCAATATTTTTGTTTTAAAGGGGAACGAATATGAGAGTCTTCGTGTACTCCCGGCATCAGAGACACTGAAGACGCAGTGAAGTTTTATTTTTGAAGGAAATGTGCCCCAAAAATACCTAAAATCATTTCACACCAGACTGCTTTGTGAACGAGGGTCAACACAAAGCAGGATTTGATAAAAACTTGATTCTCAAGCATGGATCATATCCAGAAGACGTAAAATATCACACTTTATATTTTTGGAATGTTTGCAAATCAATTTTCTGAATGAGCTTGTTAGCAGATTTCATGGCTAATGCGGCTAAAGTGCCAGAGTTATGTCGTCATTTTTATTTTTAACCCGAAAACACACCTTTATTATGCACAATACAGTAAGGTGATTGTCTTTTTGAAAACTGAATAGGTTTTCTGTGAATCATTTTACACCAGGCTGCTTTGTGAATAAGGTTGATAGAGTCCACAGCTAATGTAGTATCGGAAGCAGGAGCTGGTCTCTTCCAGAAAGGGGGCGGGGCGCAGCAGCTTATTTGCATTTAAAGAGACACCACCCAAAACAGTCTGTTTTTGCTTCCACCCAAAAAGGGGCCTTTACAGCAGTGTATAAGATCTGTGGGGTATTTTGGGCTGAAACTTCACAGACATATTCTGGGGACACCTGAGACTTATATTACATGTTGTAAATAGGACTCCTTTAGTATTATATTTGTAATTTTTTTTTTATTTTCACTGTGAAACACTTTGAGCTGCATTTTATGTATGAAATGTGCTATGTAAATATTATTATTATTGTTACGGTTGTTGGTGTGTGTGTGTGTGTATGTGTGTGTGTGTGTGTGTGTGTGTGTGTACCTCAGTGTCTCCAGTGTACAGTGTGGGTTCTCCAGTCCAGCAGAGAGCAGCTTCACTCCTGAATCCCGCAGTTTATTGTTATTCAGGTTCAGTTCTCTCAGTCTGGAGGAGTTTGAGCTGAGAACTGATGACAGAACTCTACAGCTTTCCTCTGTCAGATTACACACACACAGCCTGGAAGAGAAATGATGAAGTGTTAGATTTGTTTATCTAATTGTGAAATAAGGGGTTTCCATCAGGTGGGAAATAAAGTGTTTACCTGAATACAAGGTTCTGATGTCAGGATAAAAATATAAAATGAACAGCCTGTGTATAAACAATAAACTAGTATTGGCATGTTATTAAAGTAAATGTGTGTGTAATGTACACTGATCTACACGCTGTAGAAATGAATGTACTTTGTTCTGTACTGAGCTGGAGCTTGGGGAAATAGCATCAACACTGGACAAGTGCACTCATACTTCTTCCTGTATTCATCTCTCTGTAATAAAACTACTTCATCTGAGAGGACGAGTCTACTGGCGTTTCTCTAAATTTCCACAGTAAACTGAGAAAGCAAGTGGAAGATGTGGTAAGAGTGACGCAGCGCGCATTCTGATTGGTCTCTCTTTGTGCTAACTAACCTATTACTTTTCCCGTTAGGCGGGCTTTACATTCGAACTCTCTCTCTCTCCCCGTGAGGTTGGAGGTAGCCGGTGAAGTCACCTCCTTGAAATGAGTTTTGGCTTGGTTACATTGACATCTGGGGAACCAACTGTTGTCAAAGCCAAGAAACCTGGAACTTTGGAGAGCCTGCAGTCACAAAGGGAAAGCAACAGAGCCCGTGCTAAAGCAAGAATAAATATGGGCGCGGCTTTTGAGAGGTGGCGAAAACTCAGAGATCTATAGGGATTGAAGACAGAGATGCTTTTTCCTGTTAAACAGGTCAGACATTTCAGTAGCTCAATAGGAAGCTAGCTAACTTGATTCAGCTGTTTGTTTGTTTTGCTATGGTCAGGGTGGTAAACTGCACGTATTTTCTGCTAGCTATGAGAGAGAGCAACTCTCCTCTACTTCAAGAAAACCATATCTACCTCCACCTCCGCTGTGGAGTATTGGAGCTAATATACAACACACGAATACCTCAGTGTTGCCAAGTCTCACGAGACAACTAAGCAACTGCAGCATCAAAAACAAGCCCAATATTATTATATCCTGTTACAGGCTCAATGTGAACAGACTCAATAAGTGAGCCTACAACATATTAAACTGAAACCACTCACAGTTTAAAACTAGGCCTGCAACTAACGATTATTTTCACAATCGATTAGTTGGCCGTTTATTTGTTTATTTATTACTGATAATCGTTAGTGGCATCCCTAATATTTTATACATATACATACGTTCATACATATATAGTGGCAAGAAGAAGTATGTGAACCTTTTGGAATTTCATGGTTTTCTGAATAAATTTGTCATAAAATTTATGACAAATTTTGATCTGATCTTCATTCAAGTCAGGGACGTCTAAAATAATAACACAAAATAAATTCAGATCTTTCATGTCTGTATTGAACACACTCATTCAAAATTCAAAATGGCAGTGGAAAAAGTAAGTGAACCCTTAGAATCAATGTGACAGCGCACTGCTCCCCGGAGCCCTCCGCTGGCGCCCCTCATCCCACTGCCCATCATTGGCGTCCCCTTTGAGCGGATTGGCATGGACTTCGTGGGGCCCCTCCCCAAGTTTGCTTGGGGACACGAGTACATCCTCGTTATTGTGGACTACGCCACCGGTATCCCGAGGCAGTACCGCTACGAAAAGCCACCTCCCCCAACATCGCCAGGGAGCTGGTACTCCTCTTCAGCTGGGTGGGAATACCCAAGGATATACTGACCGACCAAGGTACGGCATTTGTGTCCAAGCTAATGTCTGATCTGTGTCGGCTGTTGCAGGTGAAGCACCTGAAGACGTCTGTCTACCACCCGCAGACCGACGGACTGGTCAAGCACTTTAATTAGACACTCAAATGGATGCTGCGGCGGGTGGTAGACAAAGAAGAGAGGAACTGGGACCTTCTCCTCCCCTACGTACCCTTTGCCATCCGGGAGTGCCCCCAGGCATCCACCGGCTTCACCCCCTTTGAGCTCCTGTTTGGACGGCGCCCTTGGGGACTGCTGGATGTGGCCCGCGAAGCCTGGGAGGAACAGCCATCCCCGTTCCGCTCGGTCATTGAATACGTGCAGGAGATGCAAGAACACAGGATCCAGGAACACATGCCGCCACACAGGAGGAACAGCAGCGGGTATACAACCGCCTGTCGCAGCACCCAGGGGACCGAGTCCTTCTTCTGGTACCCAGTAGCGCCTGAAAGTTCCTGGCCCGCTGGCAGGGGCCCTATACAGTCCTTGAGCGATGGGGGCCCGTCAACTACCGCCTACAACATATACCATGTAAACTTGCTAAAGAAGTGGGCAGACCAGGCTCTGGTAATTTCAGCATACGCCACCCAGGACACAGATCACGACAAGCATGCTTTGGTCGACTTGGGGGAGGACCTTACACCCGCCCAGAGACAGGAGCTCAATGAGATGGTGGACCAGTTCTCGGACGTGTTCTCCTCCTCCCCGGGAATGACCCAGGTGTCCACCACGAGATAAAAACACCCCCTAGAGTAGTGGTGAGAAAGAGACCCTATCGTGTCACAGAAGCCCGGCGCAAGGCCATTGAAGAAGAGGTGGACCGGATGCTACGAGAGGGGGTCATCGAGAAATCCAGCAGCCCTTGGTCCAGCCCCATTGTTGTAGTGCCGAAACCCGATGGGAGCCTACGGCTCTGTAATGACTTCCGGGGACTGAACTATGTGTCGGACTTCGATAGTTACCCCCTCCCTCGAGTGGACGACCTTGAAGAGCGTCTTGGGAGGGCCCACTTCATATGCACCCTGGACCTCACGAAAGGGTCAACCGAGGCAGAGAGGGCATTCCAAGCCCTGAAACAGGCCCTCACCAGTGCCCCAGTGTTGCATAATCCGGACTTTTCGCTTCCGTTCACGGTACACACTGATGCGTCTGAAACCGGGTGGGGCGCAGTCCTCTCCCAAACCTTCGAGGGAGAAGAGCACCCGGTACTCTACATCAGCCGGATGCTGTCCCCCACTGAAAAAAGCTACGCGGCCGTAGAACGGGAGGCCTTGGCGATAAAGCGGGCCATCGAGGAGTTGCGGTACTACCTGGCTGGCCAACACTTCGTCCTGGTAACGGACCACGCCCCCCTCCAATGGATGGCTAAGGCCGAGGACTCAAACGCCAGGGTAACCCGCTGGTTTCTCGCCCTACAGGACTTCTCATTCCAAGTCCAGCACCGGGCGGGGGCCCTACATGGGAACGCGGACGGGCTCTCACGGCGAGACACGCTTTGGGCCCGCCACCCAGCGGCAGTAGGCTCGGAGCTGAGGGGGGGGGGTACTGTCGTGGCGGACCAACACTCAACGCGAGAGGGAAAAGAATCGCTCCTTCTCTTACTGCCGCACCGGCGCAAAGCAGGCAGCCCTACGCCGGACCCAACGCTAACCGGAACCACCGACGCCATGCCGTCCGGTGATTGGAGAATCTGTTGCGAGAATTCCACCACTCCAACACTGGAAAGAGGAAATAAAAGGACAACCACAGCCTTACACACCCACACACACACACCCTTACTCTGCTGAAGAAAAAATTTAAACTCAGCTTTTGCTGCCCGTTA
Organism: Ameiurus melas; assembly: GCA_012411365.1. Lineage (NCBI taxonomy): Eukaryota > Metazoa > Chordata > Actinopteri > Siluriformes > Ictaluridae > Ameiurus > Ameiurus melas. The sequence continues at coordinate 28,684,693 of CM022760.1, read as the reverse complement.
ACCAGTTCTCTGTGTCTCTGTGCTCTGCCCCTATTGTCCCCGGGCTATTTCCCCCTTTTACAATATATATATATATATATATATATATATATATATATATATATATATATATATATATATACACACAGTGCTCATGCGAAAGTATTCGCCCCTTAACTTTACCTTTCCCCATTTCAGGCTTCAAACATAAAGATATAAAATTGAAATTTTTTGTGAATCACCAACAAGTGGGACACAATTGTGAAGTGGAACAAAATCTATTGGATATTTTAAGCTTTTTTAGCAAATAAAAAACTGAAAAGTGGTGCGTGCAAAATTATTCGGCTCCTTTACTTTCAGTGCAGCAAACTCACTCCAGAAGTTCAGCGAGGATCTCTGAATGATCCAATGTTTTCCTAAATGACTGATGGTGATAAATAGAATCCACCTGTGTGCAATCAAGTCTCTGTATAAATGCACCTGCTCTGTGATAGCCTCAGGGTTCTGTTGAAAGTGCAGAGAGCATCATGAAGACCAAGGAACACACCAGGCAGGTCCGTAATACTGTTGTGGAGAAGTTTAAAGCCGGATTTGGATACAAAAGATTTCCCAAGCTTTAAACATCCCAAGGAGCACTGTGCCGGGATCATTTTGAAATGGAAGGAGTATCAGACCACTGCAAATCTACCAAGACCTGGCCGTCCCTCTAAACTTTCAGCTCAGACAAGGAGAAGACTGATCAGAGATGCAGCCAAGAGGCCCATGATCACTCTGGATGAACTGCAGAGAACTACAGCTGAGGTGGGAGAGTCTGTCCATAGGACAACAATCAGTCGTACACTGCACAAATCTGGCCTTTATGGAACAGTGGCAAGAAGAAACTATTTCTCAAAGATATCCATAAAAAGTCTCGTCTAAAGTTTGCCACAAGCCACAAGCAAACTTTAGACGAGACTTTTTATGGAGCTGCATTTTATGTATGAAATGTGTTATGTTATTATTATTATTATTATTATTATTATTATTATTATTATTATTATTATTATTATTGTTATTATTGTTATTATTACTGTTGTTGTTGGTGTGTGTGTGTGTGTGTGTGTGTGTGTGTGTGTGTACCTCAGTGTCTCCAGTGTACAGTGTGTATTCTTCAGTCCAGCAGAGAGCAGCTTCACTCCTGAATCCTGCAGTTTATTGTAACTCAGGTCCAGTTCTCTCAGTCTGGAGGAGTTTGAGCTGAGAACTGAGGACAGAACTCTACAGCTTTCCTCTGTCAGATTACAGTCCCACAGCCTGGAAGAGAAATGATGAAGTGCTAGATTTATTTATCTCATTGTGAAATGAGGTGTTTCCATCAGTTGGGAAATAAAGTGTTTACCTGAATACACGGTTCTGATGTCAGGATAAAAATATAAAATGAACAGCCTGTGTATAAACAATAAACTAGTATTGGCAGGTTATTAACCCTTAAGCGCCGAAACTTGCGTTCATTCCACTGGCAGGTATGAACACATACCTGAGTTCAGCATTGATTTGTTTTGTGATCTCACACAACACAGTAGTGGTTAATGGCTCATTTGAAAGTAGATACTTAAGACTTTAAGAATTAGCCATTATTTCAAGTATTTCTTCTTTAACCTAGCCTACCTGTGGCAATATATTTAGAATTTTCTTTTTTTAAATAAAAAAAAAGAAATACTGTTAACACAATTGTTATATCTTCACAGCAAATGTTGATATCAACCCCATTCCTGGTCTCAAAGATGCCCCAAGTACTTGTCCATAAACACCAAAATATGAGGAAGTTATCTCTAATACTGTGTGTAAGGTTATCCAAACACAGGTAAAAACCTCTCTAAATGGCACAAAACCACTCCAAATGGCACCAAACATCGCTAATGATATAAAACCTCTCAAAATGGCACAACGCCTTTAAAAATTGCAGACTTCTAGAAATAGCAAACATTTTTAAATAACGTCTCCAAATGGCAGTAGCATGAACTCTGTTACACAAAGTGTAATTTCACACACACACAAAAAGTCTGAAACATACTTATAAAATATAATGTTTATTAAAAATAGTTCCAGAGCCCCAGGTGAACGAACACTTTTTGTGAGTGACCAGTAGAAAACGTCGGGGTTACTCATGTAACCCTGTTCCCTGAGAAGGAAACAAGATGTTGCATTTAGCATAACAGTGTGGGAGTGCCTTGCACGCCTGACCGGTATCTGAAGCTTGTGTAAAATCATGCCTCTTCTTATAGGCCTGCCATGATCAGGTGACGTGGCAATTAAGCGCGTGGCATGATATATATATAGCACCTGTGAACCACGCTGCCAGCCTCTGAAGCGAAGATGCAATTCACAGGCCTTCTCTGGTATGACAATGCTATGCAACGTCTTGTTCCATTCTCAGGGAACAGGGTTACATGCGTAACCCTGACGTTCCCTTTCAAAGGGATCTTCAACGTAACATTTAGTATAAAAGTTTGGGAACGGGAATATCCACTCTGTCATACTGAGGGTATGGCCTGTTCAAAAATACCCAAGGGTCACTGCAAGACACTCGAGCCTGGGGCGTAAAGAATATCCAGGCTGTAATAATGAATGAATGTGTGTGGCATAGACCACCCTGCAGCCGCACACACATCCTGCAAGGATACCCCTTTGAAGAGGCGACCGGCCTAGTGGAATGAGCTCTTACGCCTAGAGGCATGGTGAGACTGCGCGCCTCGTAAGCCATAGAGATTGCTTCCATTATCCAAGTAGAGATGCGCTGCTTTGACACAGCATCACCTTTACTGTCGCCACCAAAGCAGACCAGCTCCGACTTACGCCACTGGACACAGCAGGTGCATCCTCTCTTGTTCCGGTGTGAGGAACGGAGGAGGGCAGAAGACCTGCAACACCACAGGGTGTAGGCACTTTAGGAATATAATCCAGCCTAGGATACAGGAAGGCCTTGGCTAGTCCAGGGGCGAAGTCAAGGCAGGAGGGGGCAACAGAGAGAGTTTGTAGATCTCCCACTCGCTTGAGAGATGTCAGGGCCAGTAGAAGAGCTACCTTTAGAGTCAGAAGCTTCTCAGAGGCTGACTCTAAGGGCTCAAACGGGGCCCTTGACAGACCTTCCAAGACCACAGAAAGGTCCCAGGAAGGTACTCGTGGCCTGCAGATGGGCCTCAACCATCTGACACCACGCATGAACCTCAAAGTTAGGTGGATGCTGCCCCACAGAGGCTCCATCAACAGGGGCGTGGCTGGCCAAAACGGTGGCCACGTAAACCCTGATTGTAGAAGGAGCCAACCCTGCGAAGAAAGGTTCTTGTAGGAACTCTAGGACTGTAGCTATTGCGCAATTCACTGGGTCTAACTGACAAAAAGCTGCCACTTGAGCGCATACAATTTCTTTGTGGATAGTGCTCTAGCATTTAACATGGAGCAGGTGTCCCTCAGGGGCCATACCCACAGTTTCCATAGTTCTGGCCGAGAGTGATAGATCAGCCCTCCGGCTTGAGACAGTAGGCCCCTGTGGATGGGAATCTCCCAAGGAGTGCTGTATTCGAGCTGGCCAATAAGTTGCTACTAGCAGCAGACGTAGACGGTCTTGGCGAACTCTCACTAGAACTTGTGGGAGCAGAGCAATCGGAGGAAAGTATATAGACGTGACCTCGGCCACGTGTGCACCATGGCGTCCAGCCACAGTGGTGCAGGAGGAGTGATGGCGAACCACAGTGGGCAGTGTGTGGTCTCCTCGGAGGCAAACACATCCACTTCCGCTTGTCCGAACCTCCGCCATATAGACTCCACCACTTGTGGATGGAGCCTCCACCCCCTGGGTCTCAGCCCCTGCCTCGACAGGATGTCTGTCCCTACATTCTGACTGCCCGGAATGTACTTTGCACTCACTGACACTGACAAGAACTTTCCCTCTTCCCAGAGGAGGATTAGTTGTGCCTGCCTGAACAGGGGGCATGAATGTAACCCTCCCTGGTGGTTGATATATGAGACCACAGCTGTGTTGTCACAACTAGCACACTGTGACCTCTCAACTGAGGGAGAAAGAATTTCAGTGCTAGGAATATGTCCCGCACCTTCAAATACTCAGAGCACGTAGGCATCGCCACGTGACTCTGATTACTCTCAGAGGTTTCATCCTCGGATGAAACCCCCGACTCTTCAGCCACCACTAAAACAGTCTTATGTGCAATAGGCCCAACGGTATGACGTTTGCTGCTGCTGCCATAAGGCCCAACAGCCTCTCGTAAAGGCTGGAGGGGATGCCCAGACCTTGCTTTATCTTGCTCAAAGTTGATAGGATTGATTTTACTCGTGTTGGGGATAGAAACGCCCTCATCAAAGTAGAATCTCATATAACCCCGAGAAAAGTTGTCCTCTGCACTGGAGAAAGCATACTTTTCTTGAGATTCAACCTGAGCCCCAAGCTCCTCATGTGGGCGAGAACAACATCTCAATGATGAACCGCCTGTTCCCTGGATCGTGCTAGAATTAACCAGTTGTCCAGGTAGAGTCGCAAGGGAGACAGAGCAGCATTGATGCACTTCATGAAGGAGCAAGGGGATGAAGCTAGCCCAAAGGAAAGAACCCGGAATTGGTATGTGTTTTCTCCAAATGCAAACTTCAGGAACTTCCTGTGACTGGGGAATATTCCCTCCATGACCCATCAATACGATTCCTTCCTTGCCTGCTTTGCTTTTATGATCATTCTTAGATCAGGCCTCTTAGCAGGCTGTGGCTGTGGCCGACCAGTCGCCCTGGCTCTCTGCAGGGGGAGGCGGGCCGCCACACTTGTCTTCTGCATCTTCCTCGCACCAGCACTGTCCAGGGCTCCACTCATAGAGGCCTGTGAACTCAACGCAATGGGGAAGGAATTGGCTGAACACTGCCGTTTGCTGTTTTGCGTCGTGAAACCTGTCGGCGATCGCATTGACTGCGCCACCCAACAGGCCGGAAGGTTTAAAAGGGGCGTTCAGCAAGGAGACTTTATCTTTGTCCCCCATCCCTGACAGGTTGAGCCATAGGTGCATCTCCGCCACAACCCGGCTAGCCATTGAACGGCTTTTGTTTGGCCGTTTGTTTGGTCGCCCGAAGAGATAAATCTGTAGCGCAGTGCAGCTCTGCCAGTGCCTCTGGCCCAGTTCCCTCACCAGTATCCAGCTCACTCAGCAGGTCTGCTTGGTAGGCCTGCAACACTGCCATTGTATGCAGGGACCCACAAGCAAGACCCGCTGCCACACAGGCTTTACCCAGCAACCCCGAAGTGGCTTTACATGGCTTTGACGGTAAAGTCGGCCTCCCTAAATTACCTTCCGTTGATGGAGAGAGGTGGCTCGCAAGCACCTCCTCCTCCTTTGACATTGCCACATAGCCATGCTCCTCACTCCCCATGATGGCTGAGTAATCAGAGTTTGTGGGGTTATAAACACGGCTAGTGTATGGTTTTCTCCAGAAGCGTGATATCTCATCATGCACTTCTGGAAAAAAGGGGAGTTTTCAGCGGTGTGAGGGAGCTTTGTGTTTATTTTCAGTGGAGAGGAAGCGCTCATCCAGCCTGCTACAAGTCACTTCCTCTTCCCTGGGCCAGACTAGATTCAACTTCTGCCCTAGTGATCACCTCAAGCAGGTCTTTATATGCTTGAGAGCTGCTGTCAGTTTTTGGTGCAATGGCACAATCTACCAACTCCTCGGAGTCAGCGAGGGTGTTTTGGCTTTGCATAGGGGAAGGAGGAGTCGCAACGCGAGATCTAAAGTCAGGCGGAGAGCCCGGACCCAGAAGACAGAGCAAGAGATAGAGCCGTGCTCATCTCTGGCTCCTCTTCCAAATCCATACAAGAACCCCAGGACCTGAGTTGGCTGGCTGCCTCGGTAGTGGCTGGCCCAGATCAGCGGGGCACTGAAACCCAACTCCCTTCGGATGAGAAGAGAGCGAGCCGAAAGCATAGCTGCCTAATCGTGAAACGTTCACAATACTGACAGTCAGATCCCTTGAGGGCAGCTTTAGCATGTTCTACGGCCAAACACTTCACGCAGAAAGCATGTCCGTCTCCTCCCGTGATGAAACAGGAGCAAGGCGTAACACACTTCCTGAATTCTCCCTCACTCATTCTTTCACTCTCTTTTCTTTTCTAAAAAAAGGGATAGAAAAGTTGAGAGATATTGCGAAATACAGAGTAGAAATCAAGGGTTTCTTTTTCTTTGTCAAACCACAGACATGCAGTCTCGCTGAAGATATTTAGGCTGGTGGCGTGGTTCACAGGAGCCATATATATCATGCGACGCGCTTAATTGCCATGTCACCTGATCATGGCAGGCCTATAAGTAGAGGCATGATTTTACACAAGCATCAGATACCGGTCACGCACGCAAGGTGCTCCCATAATGTTATGCTAAATGCAACGTCGAAGTTCCCTTTGAAAGGGAAGTAGCAATCAGAAAATACTGCCAAACACTCAAAAACCTGCTGTATAAAGTTTAGCAGGAAGTCCGCTAGAGCGGAGCTGTCATTTACTGATTGTTTCTCTGCACGGCCCTGTAGCTCTGTGCTGATTGCCCTGTACCCGCTGACACACAACTCAAAAACCTGGATGCACAACTCAAAAAAATGGATGTATGCATAAAAGACGCGTTTGATTTTCTCAGCCTCTGATTGGTCAATCATGTCGAGTTTGGGTTTGTTTGAAAGCTACATGTATTTACAATTGGTGCATGTCGGTGTCAATCAAGTTAGACTGCCCGATTAACACTTAGGAGGCGGGTTGTTCAGCATAGCCAAAGCATATTAGCTTTTTAAGAATGTGGCTCAGTTCAGTTTATGGCTAATTATTAAAATTCCAGTGAAGTGGGATATTAAAACACTTAATGCATTTTGAAGAGGACATTTGTGATTAAATATGGAACTTTGCATTTGTTTTCTTCAATAAAGCTGATGGACTTTATACAGATGGAAATGTGCATGATTTATAAAACCGCAAGCGAACTGGATTTCCGTCTATGTAGGTAATGTAAGGTAGTAAACGTTTATACAAGTCCAATCTTGGGTTAAATGTTATCATTTTATAGTGGCAGTTGTATACAGTGTTTTACTATAAAAAAAGCTTTAGTCCTGCTCTCCGATTTATCTCTGTCTCAATGTTTTCGTGGAGACGTGTGAATTGTTTGCCCAGCAGGGAGCTCAAACTCCACCCGTTTCCCATCCCCCTGTTCACCAGCAGTTAATCACACAGCTGCAACTAACGATTATTTTCACAATCAATTTGTTGGTCGATTATTTATTTATTTATTTTTAATAATCGATTAATTGTAAGGGGTGAATTTTCAGTGGCAGTTTTTCATTTATTTCAATTATAATAATTATTATTATTACTGTTGTATGTGTGTGTGTGTGTGTGTGTGTGTGTGTGTGTGTGTGTGTGTGTTTGTGTGTGTGTGTACCTCAGTGTCTCCAGAGTACAGTATGGATTCTCCAGTCCAGCAGAGAGCAGCTTCACTCCTGAATCCTGCAGTTTATTGTCACTCAGGTCCAGTTCTCTCAGTCTGGAGGAGTTTGAGCTGAGAACTGAGGACAGAACTCTACAGCTTTCCTCTGGCAGATTACACCCCCACAGCCTGGAAGAGAAATTATGAAATATCAGAACTCTCTGACCTCAAACACACAAACACAGCCATAATCCAGCTAAAGTTTACCATGTAACAGAAATGTGTGTTTCTCTTACACACAGAAATCAGAGGACAGGACACCACATCAGCACTATTATTACTATTATTACTATTATTATTATTATTATTATTTATTATTATTATTATTATTATTATTATTATCAGTTACAATGATTTTTAAAGGACTGAAAACAGATGGTTTTTGTCTGAACAAATGCTTTATTATAATTGAAACTTGAAACCATTTTTAATGTGTTTTAAAGTGTTAAAAGGTCTCCAACTAATAATTAAATAAAATAAATAAGAAATCTCATTTGAACAAAAAGGAGCAGGACATGCTGTGGCTTTGTTTGGAAATATTTCATTGGTGAAACAGAACAGAAACAGACAATAAAATGTAAGACAGGTAATATTACCTTATTCTTTCTGTTAGCATAGCGTAAATAAAAATAACATCAGATGTGTGAGCTATAAAATGTCTAAAATAAATTAATATGTATTGTAGCTGCACAGCCACACTGCTCCTTTACCTTTAATCTCTCTCTCTCTCTCTCTCTCTCTGTCACACCCACACACACACACACAGTCACATGTTGTATTCATATTGTTCCCATGGTGACAGTGTTATGTTTTTCTTGTTCTCAATTGTGAAGTTCTGTTTAATGTCTCTTTCAAGTAAAAGGAGAAAAGAAAAAAAGTGCCTTTCACTGGTGTTTAGCTCACAAATTGATCAAAAAGCAGTGATGAATAAATGCAGTTATTTTGTAGAGATCATTTTCATCAGTTTTAGAGAAAAGGTAATAAATGGTGATATAAGGTTTTGTCCATATGGCCCAGATCTCAGTGCAGACGTAACATGTTAGTGTAAAAAGTGAAACAATCTTCTGTAACAGTACCAGAGGTTTGTTTAAAGATGATTAGAGTAACTATTAACAAGCATTAATCCAAACAGTGCAGTTTAGTGTTACATTAAAATAACAAACCATGCAGTAATACATTTATAAATAAAAATACTCACACAGCTTTTCTAGAGGCTTTGACCACTGGCAGCAGCTTCAGAAGACATTCCTCTGATCTGTCATATTTCCTCAAATTAAACTCACCCAGCTCCTGATCTGAGTTCAGTAACACAAACACCAGTGCTGACCACTGAGCAGGAGAGAGTCTGGTTCCACTGAGACGACTGTTACCTCCTCTGTTCAGGTAAGTCTGTACTTCCTGCACTAGAGAATGATCATTCAGTTCATTCAGACAGTGGAACAGATTGATGAATTTCTCTGGAGATGGATTCTTCCTGATCTTCTCCTTGATGTACTTGACTGTTTCCTGTTTGCTGTGAGAGCTGCTTCCTGTCTGTGGCATTAAGCCTCGTAAGAGAGTCTGATTGGACTCCAGTGAGAGACCCAGAAGGAAGCGGAGGAACAGGTCCAGGTGTCCATTCTCACTCTGTAAGGCCTTGTCCACTGCACTTCTGAGAAAATCAGACATGTTTGACTTACTGAAAAGATCAGACAGATCAGTGGTTTGTTGTTCTGTTACATTTCTGCTGATGAAGGAGAGAAATGCGTATAAAGCAGCCAGAAACTCTTGAACACTCAGATGTACAAAGCTGAACACCTTCCCCAGGTGAAGCCCAAAATCCTCTTTGAAGATTTGGGTACACACTCCTGAATACACTGCAACTTTAACATCAATGCCACACTCTCTCAGGTCTTCCTCATAGAAGATCAGGTTTCCTTTCTCCAGGTGTTGGAAAGCCAGTTTCCCCAGTGCCATGATACTCTCTCTGGTCTGCTGAGGATCAGGGTCACATTTCTGATGGTACTTTAGGTCCTTGTGTTCGATCTGAAAGATCAGGAAGTGTGTGAACATTTGAGTGAGAGTCTTGGGGACCTCTCCACTCTCTGATTCTCCCAACATTCTCTCTAGAACAGTGGCTGAGATCCAGCAGAAGACTGGGATGTGGCACATGATGTAGAGGCTTCTTGAAGATTTCATGCGTGTGATAATTTTATTGGCCAGGCTCTGATCACTGATCCTCTTCCTGAAGTACTCCTCTTTCTGAGGATCACTGAAGCCTCGTACCTCTGTTACCTGGTCTACATACTCAGGAGGGATCTGATTGGCTGCTCCTGGTCGAGAGGTTATCCAGAGGAGAGCAGAGGGAAGCAGATTCCCCTTGATGAGGTTTGTCAGCAGCACATCCACAGAGGCTGACTCTGTCACATCACACAATCTCTCAATCTTCTGGAAATTTAGAGGAAGTCGACACTCATCCAGACCATCAAAGATCAACAGCACTGTGTAGGAGTCTAGTAATTCTAGTTTTCTCATTTCTGGGAAAAAGTGATGAAGAAGCTCCATCAGACTGAGATTTTTCTGCTTCATCAGATTCAGCTCTCTAAAGGGAAGTGGAAACATGAAGGTGATGTCCTGATTTGCTTTTCCTTCAGCCCAGTCCAGAATGAACTTCTGCACAGAGACTGTTTTTCCAATTCCAGCAACTCCTTTAGTCAGCACTATTTTGATGGTCTTGTCTTTAAAGAGCTTGTTACATTTGATGGGTGTCTCCTGTGTTGCTGGTTTCCTGGACGCTGTCTCAATCTGTCTCACCTCATGTTCATTATTGACGTCTCCACTCCAACCCTCCATGATGTAGAGCTCTGTATAGATCTCATTCAGAAGAGCTGAGCTTCCATGCTCCATTCCTTCATTAATTCTTATAAACTTCTCTCTCAGGTCGGATTTCAGCTCTGTCTGATACACAGAGGCCACAGAATCTAATAAACAAGGTAATAACATGTTTTAATGCAAAATCACTGAACACAATATAAAATGTAAAATTCTTTCAAATGCTGCTGTTCATTTCTGATTCATGTACTAAATATTATTGAAGGAACAGGACCACTTTACAGAGTAATCACAAACTGGACCACGAACAGAACAGAAAAGCAGCAGATGTACATGATACTAAACTCAAACTTCAAACTAAAAGTCCATCCATCTTCAACCGCTTATTCCTGCTTCAGGGTCGCGGGGAACCTGGAGCCTATCCCAGGAAGCGTCGGGCACAAGGCGGGGTACACCCTGGACAGGGTGCCAGTCCATCGCAGGGCACAATCACAAACACACTCACACACCCATTCATACACTACGGACACTTTTACCAAGCTGCCAATCAACCTACCATGCATGTCTTTGGACTGGGGGAGGAAACCGGAGTACCCGGAGGAAACCCCCGCAACACGGGGAGAACATGCAAACTCCGCACACACATGGCCCCGGCGGGAATCGAACCCCAGACCCTGGAGGTGTGAAGCGAACGTGCTAACCACTAAGCCACCGTGCGCCCCCAAACTAAAAGTATTCATATCTAAAACTATTTCCTCTCTCTAAAGTGAACCTGATGGAATAAAGCCATGACTCAGAACTCTTACTGTTGTGCAGTGTGTTAGCGAGATCTGTGAGGTTCATGTTCTTCAGGACATGCAGTGTGATCTTCAGCGCTCCCTCGCTGACACTGCGCAGATCCTCCTCATCCTCCACCTCCCTCTCAGTGCATGCTGGGTAATCTGGACTCAGGAGCTTCCTAAACCTCTTCAGCTCATTCTTTATCAGAGTGATGACTTTGGGTTCCAGCTCCTGGTTAGAAACACACAGGAACACTTCTACATATTATAATGTTACACACTGAGAGATGCTTTTATTTTATGAAAAGAAGAAATGTCTCTTTCTATTACCACTTACAACTGAAATTCTGTCTGATTACCCATAATGCTGCTGCACATCGATAAACCTGTGAACTGTCATTATCTTACATAAAACACCTGCAACCTACTCACACACAAGTTACACACATTAAAAAGACACACAAACCTTGAATATGGAGTCCAGCTGATTTCTGCTGATGTTTGATTTCTTTTTTTGTGGTCTGTGAACAGATAAAACACGATGTAATATAAACTATATGTATTCATAGCTAATGTACAACACACTAATACAGGGAGGGAAAAACGTATTTGATCCCCTGCTGATTTTGTACATGCGTTTTTCTGGATTTTGTTGTTGTTATTCTGTCTCTCACTGTTCAAATAAATCTACCATTAAAATTGTAGACTGATCATTTCTTTGTTAGTGGGCAAACATACAAAATCAGCAGGGGATCAAATACTTTTTTCCCTCATTGTACATACAGAGAAAGATATTTAACACTATCCTCTTAACACAATACACTGATTTCAGGGTTTCCTCACTGACACTAACATGCTTATGAATAAAATAGTGATCTAGTCATTAATGTCCCAGGTGTAAATGTAGTTGTGTAGCACCACAGACCCTCCAGCTCAGGGACTGCAGGCTGAACTGAACTCTTAAAGCGGTTTTCCTCACTGCCAGTCCGAGAGCTGCAGCACTGCACACTTTAGTGTTTTACTGCTTCAACACATGATAAAGATCATGAAGGGCTTCATAATGAGACCAGTGAGTTTGATCAGGTGGAACACTGCTGTAAAACACCTCACTGTACTGACCTCACATCAGGGGAACTGGCTCCGTCTCTGAAGTTAATTGGAATATCCATTGACGCGTCACTCTTCATGGACACACAGCTGGGCTCTGGTGAGTCTGATCTCTTTCCCTCCATCATTCTTTAATTAGAACAGAAATATCAGCAATAATTAATACTCTGCTGTCTCAGTACTATTACACAATGTGTTCATCATTAAACACCAATAATTCCATCTTTTTAATTCAGTCTGCACAATTATTCAAACAGGAGACACGCCCCATACCTCAGGAATTACACTGATGTCAGGAGTCCAAATCACAGAGAACTGACTCAGCTGGGTCTTAAAGCCTCTAGAGTTCACTGACTCAAAGCTACACTGCTCTTCTTCTCCACATTACACAGTCCTTTTTACTCTTCTCTCAGTGAATGATTTCTCTAAACTGTTCTTAGATCAGATCAGTGATATATTCACTGCTATTAAACACCTTAAACCGAAGTTTAGTTCCTCTGTAAAATAGTGAGTGTTTAGAGATACAGATCTGTTCCCATGAGACGGTGTGTATTTATTGCTGGTGAATGTAAAAGTAACTCACCTCTCGTCTTTCTTTAAGTCCTGTTCTCCGGACACACTCATGTTGGAGCTCATGTCTCCTTCTCCAGATTACAGCAGGACACTCCAACGTGTACTTCACTCCAACATCAGTGTGTTAAATCAAACGATGTATCACCACAGAGTTCACTTACAGGAAATAGTCATGGTAACACGTCATAAAACAACCTCTATAACCGGTTCTGGCAGAGGGGGAGGAGGAGGGGGAGGAGGAGGGGGAGGGGCAGTGGTGTGTGTGTGTGTGTGTGTGTGTGTATTTGTGTGTGTGTGTATTTGTGTGTGTGTGTGTGTGTGTGTGTGTAAAGATACAGACATGCTTGGGGTTTGTGAAATAAAATAAAAGTCAGTGAAGCAAGACTATATTTTTGCAGTATTTAAGTGTTTCATTAAAAATAAACACCAAATATAATATCCAGATATCGGATATCCACATTGGTCAAAATATTTTATGTGCTCAAAATGTCTTCTAATAATCCAACCTTAATCTACAAATTCCATGCATGGGTCTGTGATTTTGTCAACGTCTTCTGCATTGTGGACCAATAGGCCAGTTAGAGACATTAGACATAGTTAAAGAGAATTAGGTTTTCTACATAGGAAAAGGTTTTTTAGAAACACATAAATAAACGTATAGAAAATTCTCTGCCTTTTTCTGAGGTATAGTACCATTTTTGTGTAACTGCCACATTGAGCAATTTCTGATACAATATAAAAAGAATTTTAGGTGACTTTAGGAAAACATTATACAACTTCTACTAGGGATGGGCATTTCAGGCAAAATTACTTTTCAAATTATTCATGGCATCATTTGAGTAACATTCAAATTTCTTCTGGCTGAAGCGAGGCCTGTCAGGGAGTTGTCATTTTCATAGAACACGAAAACATGGAGTACCTCTGAACTGCTAAACTTCTAAATCCCCGCCAAGCTTGCTGGTCCCTCTTCTTTGCCAGGTTCCAGTTCATCCTACCCTACTAACCTGTCTCCAGAAATATTAAAGCAGACATGTGCTCTCAAATGTACACTGAGAAACCATGAGAGGGCAATGAAGAGCCTATCCTCCCACCATCCTTTTTTGTGGGTGCATGGACTGAGAGGTTGATCAAGCCATTGCTTGCCTACTGCTGCACAAATTTCCCATTGCTTGCTCCCAAACAGAATGTTTGTGCCAGCTAACTTCTGAACAATGCTTATCACATGGACTCACACTTCCATAGCCACAGGTCACACAGGTATCAGACGTACCTATCACCTTCTGCAAACTAAGTACTGGTGGCTGCACATGAGAGCTGATGTACACTGAGTTATTGTACCAAGAAAATGTCTCCATCATGCTTTCTTTAGCCTATTTTACTATTCCACATTTATTTACTTTACTTCTATTTACTTTTAGTTATGGTTGCTATGAGCTAGAAAGTGTGGTTTTCCTCAGAGCGTTTGATCTGGGGAGCCCAAGTGAACACACACTGACACCTGCATGCTCACATAGACGTTCCATTTATTAATTCAAAACAGAAGTATTTATATACATTGATAAGAAGCCGTGCATGGACAGTTTCTACTGGTCCAGGTGTCAGACGGATTTAACCAAAACACACAGCACATAGTCATAATACAAAACGGGTCCTGTGTCATGTTGACACGAAAATACGTAATAATATAATCAAGGATAGCAGTTGATCAGCTTATTCAAAGAAGTAATTAATTTAATTTAATTAATACAAGGAAATGAAATTAATACATTCATCATATGTATTTGATAGCAGTTCATAATATAAGAGGGTACATGAAATAAGAGAATTTCCTTTCAGTGGCCAAGTCACTCTGGTTCTGAGGCACCATTAGCTGGAGCTTCTTAACCTGCCTCTTAGAGGAAATTCACAACCACTGGACATTTCTGGCAAAAATGTGGCTCATGGTCCACGTGGTGTTCCAAATCGTTCTCCCCACCGTGGGTGCGAGTCCATCTATGACAATGAGCAGAGCAAGTTTTTGTGCAACTCAGGCCAGCTGGGCTGCAAGAACATGTGCTACGACACCTTCGTTCCACTCTTGCCCATCCGCTTCTGGGTATTCCAGATCATTCTGGCTGCCACGCCCTCTCTGGTGTACCTCGGCTACACCACCAACAAGAACGCACGGTTGGATGAAAGCCAGAGCTACAGCACACCTTAGGGTGCGATGGGAAGTGTTACGAAAGCATGACACGACGGCCGGCAGCGAATCCAGCAAGATGGACTGATGAGGGTTTCCATTGTCCAGCTCGTCGTTCGGTCCGCTTTAGAAATATGCTTCCTAATTGGTTGGTACATGCTTTTTGCCGTCCCAGCTTGTTACGTGTGCTCAAGCAAACCGTGCCCTCATGTCGTGGATTGTTTTGTCTCACGTCCAAACGAGAAGACAATCTGTTTGCCCATCATGTACGCCGTGACCATATTCTGCTCGCTGCTCAATGTCTGGGAGATGCAGCAGAGAGACAGCAGCTCCCTGTAGACATTCATGGAGTTTATCCCCTCTCTCCACTGTACCCCATCTGTAAATGACAGCACTTTGCGCAAAAGGAATGATGAAGGAGTCCCAGTCATCTTTACCATCATATGTGTTAAGTTTAGCTTTAGGTCCATCTGGAGCTCTACCATGAGGGGCTGTGAGGTGGTTGTTGGATGCTGAAGTAGTTGAAGGTGCGTGTGTGGCAGGAGCAAGGTGAATCTGAGGATTTGTTGCATCAACTACGCCACCTAGGGGACGGGAGGCCGGCCCCCAGGACAAGAAACTAAACTAGATTAACCCCTGAGGGTAATTCGAGCACACAGGTTCGTGAAACCCAAGGAGCCGGAGACATGCGTTACATCAACAATTTTTATTCCAACAAGACACATTGATTGTTACCGTTGCATGGTAAAACATGACCATAAAATTGACACTCTGACGGAAAGGTCCCACCGACAGAGTGACCAGGGGGCTGCTATATAGGCACAATAGCTATGGGGTTGACTAGCAACTTGCTATTGGGCGAGTGACCTGGTCTCAGGGGAAGGGTAACTAGAACGGGGGAAATGCTTACCACAGTGAGCCGGACCACTGCAGGACAGAGGGGAGGGGGTCCAGAAAATACACCATGCGTGAGGGAAACACGGCAATCCAAACAAAAGACACCTCAATGTGCACACAGCAAGGGAAAGTGAAGGCCTCCACCACGAACTCAGTCCTCCGCTAACGTGGGCCACACTGCCCCTGTCCGCCAACGGGGAAAAGGAAACACAAGCACCGATTAACAGAGTGGTTGATCTTACGAGCCAGGTATGCTAGCAATACTACAAATAGCTACTTATCTTGAGCAGCAGGTTTGGTGCTCCAGCTCCGCACTGATCAATGGTCAAATGGGACAGCCACCCTGGTCACAGCATTGGGATTGTAAACCAGCATGCATACACACTCACACGCCCACACACACACACAACATGCACATACACAACAAGCAAAGTAGCAACACAGGCAGAGCGGGGTTTATCCCACAACCAACAAATAAAAGTACAAAGTGCATGCAGGTTAGGCCAGAGAAATGGCGACACAGCACTGCATAGCCCAAGCATGCATTGGAACAAACAAAACAAAAGTCCTAGCACCAGCCAAAGCCAGTGGCTAGAAAGATCACAGACTAAACAAATATCCTAATAATTGGACATGACATTACTAAAAGGAAACAAAGCAGCAGTCTCTTAGGACATGGGAACAGCCGATGAGTATAGCCAGCATATAGGCCACTCTGTAAAGCACAACAAAAACTCAGAGCTGGCGATCCTATGCTCCACTTACAGGTACGAGGAGGAGAGACAACGCACTCACCACTCTACTGCTAATAGCAAACTGACACCAACAAGTTTCTTGCATTGCGGTCCACTGGACGTAATGCATGCGAATTTCCAAAACAGATACCAACCGCACTGTTGAGCCAGCGGTTTCACCTACACGCACACCAAGCTACCGGTATCCCACGTCACTATCCAGGAAGTCCTTTCACTGACTGAACGACGTACCGGTCAGTCGAAAACCACTTCCTTAAATACTAATCCAGGGCACGCCCCCCTAATCAATAACCGGTCAGTCAAGATGACTCACGGGGAAACCCATTTCACCACACGTGCGTGTTTGAACCCAAGTTGAAAGAGCCATTATAATGGCTGGGTCCCTGCACATGGCTTCTGGGTCTCACATCCGAGCCAGGTGTGGAGGAAGTTGGACTAGCAGGACTCTAGGCTGCAAAAAGCCGTTCAGCATCTGAAGGCCTGTCATGTGGGTTCTATCAGGGACAGCTAAAAGTGTGATAGTGTCTTCATGTGGATGGGAACCACTTGTTACCATGCTGGCAAGGGGCTGCCATGTGAGAGCAAGCAAACTAGCCTCTCTTGCTTCCTTTGGAGCTATCTTTGGAGTAGAGGTGAAATGTCATATTGGAGCTTTTTATTTTGCTGTGACAGCACAGCCTGTAGCCAGTGTGGAGGTCTGGAGCGGCTCATACTCCAAGTTCACGTTCTTGCTCACTCATATCCAAGCTGTATTAAATCGAACTTGAAGCTTCTCTGGAATTTCCTTTTTATTTTAGTTTATATATTTAATTAGGATTTATAGATTGTGCAACAAAAAAAAAACGTGGCACGTCGGTCTTTAATACTGCTTCACATCGCGTTTCGCAGTGAGTGTAAGGTCAATCAAATAATAAAGTCACTACACGGAGGATATCCCAGTGACTCACAATCTGGTGATGAAGTACTTTCTCGCTCAGCTTTTGACACACGTTGTGCTTTTGTCTTGGCTTATACGTGTCCGTGGAGGCGTGAAGAGTAACACACAACAAAGAGAATCCGTTGCAAGAACTTTACTTACTTATTAAGCACAAGCTTACAACAACAGAGTTATGCTCTTCCCCAGTGTTGATGGGTTTGTTAACGACCATCCACACCGGAGCCACATAACAGAAAACATAACAACACAGTTTACTAGTTCTGGTATAATGATGTAGCCACATCTGATTGAATAATACTGGACTGATTATTAAAACATGTAAAACTCAACAACTGTAATTAACACTATAACATCACATATATTTACTGCATGTAAGGTTTTTATTTATTTATTTTTGTATTTCCCCAGACGTGATGTTTCAGTTGACAGCAGGATCATGAATATGGTGGTAATTTGGTTGTGCAGGGAGCCGGTGGCTGGTTGGCCGAGGCGATACAGCAAACTTTTTTAGCTAAAAGTATAAGTTAACGGTAGTTCTCATAATTTGTGGGTCAGAACACGGTCATCACTAATCAAACGCTGTGGTTTCGGACCGATCTCATCTAAGAGATTAGAGAACAGGTGCACACATTAGGTACACGGACCAATCACTGGACAAGTAACTAGGGTGAAGTTTCCATAACGGCAACCTCTGTGCATGTTTCAGATAAAACATTCAATCCACATCTACATCACGTATAGTGCGATGCTGAAAATATCTCTTTTTAATACAAAATACAAAATAATTTTTTATTGAATTATTAGAACGTCCTCTCATTAGCGTGGAAGCGAGTTAACGTGTGTATTTGCTCAATAATGTGCTTAAAAACTCAACCCTGTTAATCATTTAAGAGCAAAAAAGGCAGTAATGAAAATGTAATGTGTAAGAAATGAGATGAGTTAAAATATTTACTGAACAATTAATTCAGTAACGTATCAGTCAGGATTTAGGCCTCATCATAGCATAGAGATAGCCTAAGTTAAAGTAGTAAATGACCTACTACTGGCCTCTGATCAGGTTTGTGTCTCGCTGCTTGTGTTACTTGACCATAGTGCAGCTTTTGATACTATAGATCATACTATTCTCCTTGATAGATTAGAAAACGTTGTTGGCATTAAGCGACCAGTCCTCACCTGGCTCAGTTCTTATCTGACTGATCGTTATCAGTTCGTAGATGTAAATTGAGACTACTCCACACATTCCAAGGTTAAATTTGGTGTTCCACAACGTTCTATTTTAGGCCCACTGCTTTTTACTTTGTACAGTATCTCACAAAAGTGAGTTTGAAACAGAAGGTGGAGGAGCACAAGTTCTCTAACATCCACCAGCTCCATGATGTCATCATGGAGGAGTGGAAGAGGAGTCCAGTGGCAACCTGTGAAGCTCTGGTGAACTCCATGCCCAAGAAGGTTAAGGCAGCGCTGGAAGTGTCTGACTGCAAAGCCTGACTGTGCCGAGCGTCTGCTGCTTGATGCACTTGCCTCAGTCCCTAAAACATTGTGGGCTTAGTACGTACATACATACACACACACACAGTGAGAGAAATAAGTATTTGATCCCCTGGTGATTTTGTACGTTTATCCACTGACAAATAAATGATCAGTGTATAATTTTTATGGTAGGTTTATCTGAACAGTGAGAGACAGAATAACAACAAGAAAATTCAGAAAAATGCATGTCAAAAATGTTATAAATTGATTTGCATTTCAATGAGGGAAATAAGTATTTGACCCCCTCTCAATCAGAAACATTTCTGGTTCCCAGGTGTCTTTTATACAGGTAACGAGCTGAGATTATGAGCACAATCTTAAAGGGAGTGCTCCTAATCTCAGCTTCTTACCTGTATAAAAAGACACCTGTCCACAGAAGCAATCAATCAATCAGATTACAAACTCTCCACCATGGCCAAGACCAAAGAGCTCTCCAAGGATGTCAGGGACAAGATTGTAGACCTACACAAGTCTGGAATGGGCTACAAGATCATTGCCAAGCAGCTTGGTGAGAAGGTGACAACAGTTGGTGCGATTATTCGCAAATGGAAGAAATACAAAAGAACTGTCAATCTCCCTCGGCCTGGGGCTCCATGCAAGATCTCACCTCGTGGAGTTGCAATGATCATGAAGAACACCATCCCCAAGAACACCATCAAACATTATGCTTTGGGGGTGTTTTTCTGCTAAGGGGACAGGACAACTTCACCGCATCAAAGGGACGGAAAATAAAAAAATAATAATTTTGCACGCACCACTTTTCAGTTTTTTATTTGCTAAAAAAGTTTAAAATATCCAATAGATTTCGTTCCACTTCACAATTGTGTCCCACTTGTTCGTGATTCTTCACAAAAAAATTAAATTTTATATCTTTATGTTTGAAGCCTGAAATGTGGCAAAAGGTTGAAAAGTTAAAGGGGGCAGAATACTTTCGCAAGGCACTGTATATATATATATATATATATATATATATATACAGACATAAAGGGGAAATCTTGACAGCTACAATGTAGTGAGTGTACAGCTTGTGTAACGGTGTAAATTTGCTATATATATATATATATATATATATATATGATTTCATGGTCATCAAATAGGGAATTTTTGCTGCGGTCCGAATCCGAGTGCAATTGTTCCTGTTGTTGGTCTGGTTTCAGACTCATTTGATTCTGTCGAATCCCAGTACATTTGCGGTCATCTTACTTCATCACAACTACGCATGGAAAACACGTGCATGGAAAACATAACCCGGCATACTTTTTTTATTGTTATTATTTTGGTGCTATTATATACAGCAGATATTCTGCACCACAGTGGACCTCTTCTGTGTCACACACAATGTTCCCCTGCCACTCATGGTACATGTGTGTTGTAGAACCAAGTTATGTCATCATTGACTAAAACACATGCACAAATTACTTTATTTCCTGAACAGGTGCAGACCCAAGTATGAGTTGTGTTCACATTCACGGAAATTGAGGCACAATTCCAATGCAAGTGAGCTCAGACCACCTCCTACAGGTCGTCTTGGGTTTGGTACTGCTGTGTGCTTCCTGGTTTGCATGACAATTTTTTACATGGCAAATTTTTCATGTAAACTTTGTTCAGTTTCAGACTAGACTGTCAGCTGCTTTGGGAAAATGTCCATTGTTAAAAGCGCTATACAAATAAACTGAATAATATTAAGCAGCAATTTCCATCCATCCATCCATCTTCTACCACTTACTCCTTTCTCAGGGTCACAGGGGAACCTATCCCAGGGAGCATCGGGCACAAGGCGGGGTAATCCATTGCAAGGCACAATCACATACACACACACTTTAGACACACCAATCAGCCTGCAATGTATGTCTTTGGACTGGAGGAGGAAACCGGAGTAAACCCAGCCAGTACGGGGAGAACATCCAAACCCCACACAAATGGCCCCGGCGGGACTCGGCATAAAGCGGGGTACACCATGGACAGAGTCCCAGTCCATCGCAGGGCACAATCACACACACACTCATACACCCATTCATACACTACGGACACTTTAGACACACCAATCAGCCTACCATGCATGGCTTTGGACTGGGGGAGTAAACCAGAGTTCCCAGAGGAAACCCCCGGGGAGAACATCCAAGCTATGCACACACATGGCCCCGGCAGGACTCGAACCCCAGACCCTGGAGGTGTGAGGCAAACGTGCACCCTTATTTGATCTATTTGGTGAAATAATCCACAAAAGAAACTACACAAAAAATGCACAGAAAGGGCCATTTAACATAAACACGCTTGATTGTATCTGTATTGTGGATGTGAACAAAACTTCTTTATTGGCAATGATGACTTAGTCAAGTGTTCTGGCCAGACACCCTGTGGAGGTTGCCTCTGGATAATACTTGCAAACTTTTAAATTCTCTAACTTTATTACTAACTTCAGTCATGGTACTTCAAGCAAGTTCTATAGTTCAGCAGGATCCCCGTCATCTTGAGTAGACACTGAAATTGACAGCTGGAGAAGGCAACTTGCAATATACAGTGGTCATATTGAATAGAATGGGATAGTATAGAAAGGATGGGACCATTGGATAGCCAGCACAAGGTTTTTCCCAGTCTCATGTCTCCATTAGCATCTTGCTGAGGTGTTGGGAATGTGGAAAGGAACACCCACCAGCAAACTGAAAGCCAGGTGCAAGAAATGTGAAGTGAGAAGTACCATCTTGAGTTTCTCCATGAGGTCAACACTGGCAGCAGTGAAACAGTGGGTACCAAAGTGACAAACACTACTGGGCCAACAGAGATCAACAGGCCAATAAGATCCATCTCTAAAAACTTGCAAAGTCGATTGGAGGTGCTATTGCACATGCCGACAAGAGTCACTTCCTGTCTGTAGAACAGTGGCAGTGCTTGAATTGTTTGACTCAATGTGGTTGTTAGTTACTGGATGAACAACTTCATCAACTTGGTGCATCAACTTCAGGCAGAGAATGCTAAACTTAGATAAATGGTAACACATGGTTTTTCCTCAAAATCCTACCTTGAGTTTCCTACATGCATGAGAGGAAGCATTGTGGTGGGTTGAGGAGGGTTAACAACCTGGGGTGCAGCAGCCTTGTGGACAATCTTGTAGTATAAATATTAAGAGTTTTCTGTTGATTCTAAGTTTTAAGAAGAGTTGTTTCTAGAACATGGGAACATCTTGTTTAACTCTCTTTGGGATCAGCAAGCAGAGACATTGTGGAAGAGAACTCTTGTTGAGTGCCAGCTTTTGGAGCACACCATGGAAAATGGTATTTTGGGTTAAGAAGGGTCCATCTGTGCAAGTGTACAGCTGGAAGCTTGTTCCTGAAACTTGCCATCAGGGTTTGGGGTCCGTATTTAATACTTGTTTTCTGTTGATTTCCTTGTGTCATCTGCTTGCTTGTCAGTTACCTGTAGAGTTGTGAGGGTGTTAGTTATTACTGTGGGGAGTCGGGACCATTGACTTTGCCCAAAGACTGTACTTGGGGCACTATATATTGTTCATATCGCTTCCTGAAATCATCCAGTCCAGTTTCATGTCCAGCAGGATGATTCTGAGCCAATAGCACTAATTCAGTCTGTTGAAACAGGGAGTAGCTCCAGTATAGATTTTTCCCAGATTATCTGTCCTACTTTGACAAGCATTTTCACCCCTTTAGGATTGTTTGAGTTCAATCGTACACCCTTTGGATTGTGTAATGCACAGAGTTGCTTCCAGCATTGAACTCAACATATTTTGGGGGATTAGAGCCTCCATGCTTTTTTGTAGTATTTAGATGATATTGTAATTTTCTATGGTACCTTCCAGCAGCACCTGGAGTAGCTGGAAATGATATTGAGTCACCTTCAAACTCATTATTTGAAGTGCCATTTCTTCTAAACTGAGGTTGCTTACCTGGGCCACGTGATCTCAGCTGGAGGGGTGGCGACTGACCCAGAGAACATGTGGGCTCTTGCCAGGTGGATACACTCAGATCAGGTGCACAGTTTTGAGGGAGAGTTGTTGAAACACTTGTATGACTCCCCAAATCATCCAGAGGGTAATGGTCAATGTGAAAGATTTAACAGGACTTTTATAATGCTGTAGTTTTTACTGTATCAGGTCGAGCCCGAGTCAGATTCAGGAAATGTGGATGATCGATTAGCTCAATCGGAACCAACTTTGCAAGCGAGACTTGAGCAGAATGTTTCACAGTGGGAAGTTTTTATTTTGTAACTCTCTTACCTTTCAGATATGATGTTATAACGGTTTAATTTGGCTTGTGAAATCGTCAGAAAAAAGGACACAAAATACAGACAGGGGAATAGGTGTTGCTCTGCAGGTTTGTAGGTAAAAATTCCCACAGCTGAATGTCAAAACTTTAGCTAGCATGTTAGCAGAGGTCTACAACTGAGCCCTGTGCCACAACACAAAACTCAATAGAAGAGAAAAATCTAAAATCATTTTAAAAGATAACATAATCAAACATACTTACAGGTTCTGATTCAGAAGCACAAGATTGTCAGAGCAAAGTTGGAATCGTCCAACTTTTCAGTAGTAGCATTGGTGTGTAGCCTGCTGTGTACTCGCCCAGGTTCAGGAAGCTGTCCTCAGTAAAATGCATTATACACAAGTAAACGTTTGGATTTTACTGCTCAGGAACAACATAATAAAATATCAGTAACCACTGATTCCTAATTTCGTCCAAATTCTTTATATTTGTTTGAATGCAAACCAAAGTTTTTCCATAATGTTACATTTGGATTTTTTGTAGCAGAAAGCAATAGACTGTATTTCATTTTTAATTTATCTTTATATTCTTGTTGAAATATGTCATTAACATGGATGTAGAAGCCATTATACATTTCAAAATCTAGGTTTTGTCCCCCATTTTTTCCCAATATAAATGGTTTTTTTTCCACATTGCCTGCCTTCTCTGATCATTTCTCAGTTAGACAGTCTCCAAATTAACCAATTCCACAGCTTTTAGAAACACAGTTCAATAAATAAAATGAACTTTCTTTTTTTTGCACCTCATACCAACTGTGAAGCATGGTGGTGGAAATGTTATGGTTTGGGGTTGCTTTGTTGCCTCGGGGACTGGACAGCTTGCATTCATTGATTCAACTTGGAATTGTGCATCGTATCAAAGAGTGCTTGAAAATAATGTGAGGCCATCTGTCTGAAAGTTGAAGTTGCAGTGGACCTTTCAACAGAATAATGATTCTAAGCACCTTAGTAAATCCACCAAGGCATGTTGAAGTTCAACACAAGCTCTGTGTCTGTTCCCCAGTTTTCATCATTTGAATGCTTGGTCTTGAGTATTTCTGCTCCTGTATCCACCATCATTGCTACAGTCTATAAACCACCCATGGCTAAGGCACATGCACCATATATGTCTGAGTTTGGGGACTTCCTATCGATGTTGAGTATGAAGTTTGACAGAATTCTGATTGTAGGAGACTTCAACATTCATGTGGACTGTAGTGACTCTGTGGCGGCTAAGGAATTTCTGTTATTAATTGACTGTTTTAACTTCACATAGTTTGTAACTGACCCTACTCATAACAAGGGTTATATGCTGGATCTTGTGATTGCTAATTGTATCTGAGTTTTCATCTATTGACATTGGACTATCTGATCATTCAGCTGTCTTTTTTGACCTCGAACTGTATCATTCAAGTGAGCTTCCCATCCGAACAGTAACCTTCTGGAAGTGGAAGTCTATCGATCAGACAGCTTTCTCCAATTCTGTGGTTTCCATCCTAAGCGACCTTCATCCATCATCACTGGAGAAGAAAGTTCTGCAGCTAAATTCCACTCTTGCTGCTAATCTTGACACTTTTGCTCCTCTAAGGTCACGTAAGGTCTCATTCGCCCGCTCTGCTCTTTGGTATAATGACAACCTGTGCTCTAGAAAGGCTGTATGTCGGAAAATGGAGCAAAAATGGCACCTTACTAGACTAAAAGTCTACGATCAAGCCTGGAAGGATCTTCTAGCGGATTATCGTGCACTACTGGACTAACTCTCAGGCCATTGTAAATAATCATAATAATCCCAGTCACTTGTTCCAAACCATAAACAGATTGCTTCAAGTTAATGCAGTTACCACTTTGCCTGTTTCTCAGCAGCTCAGTGATTCTTTTCTACAGTTTTTTAATTCTAAGATTGTCAATGTTCGCAAAGAAATTTCTGTTAACCCTGACTGTGCTACTTCACTCCTTCGTCCATCTGGGTTCACTGGTGCTTCTTCCACTCATTTCTCTCTGCTTAATTCACAATGTTGATCTGCCACTCATGGTACATGTGTGTTGTAGAAACAAGTTATGTCATCATCGACTAAAACACATGCACAAATTACTTTATTTCCTGAACAGGTGCGGACCCAAGTATGAGTTGTGTTCACATTCACTGAAATTGAGGCACAATTCCAATGCAAGTGAGCTCAGACCACCTCCTACAGGTAGTCTTGGTGTAACCCCTTCCTGGCGCCGGAAGTGTAATATTAGAGAAGGTTACTACAGTAAATGGTTTTAATTAACAGGATCCTGAGTATTTAGCAGTTGATGGTGAATTTGGCTAACCTCTATTTACCAGATGTTGTTATACTGTAACAGGCAGAAATGTATGTAAATTATTTAATCCCTAATAGCGCGGTGCCTCCACTGAAGAATTACCCCACTCACACACTATGAGCGGTATTGTTATTCCCCAGAACCAAATATTGAGTATAACTAGGCCAAATATATATAAACCTTATTAAATAAAAAAACATCCAGTAAAGCCAGGTAGTATGTATAACAAAAATAAAAAACATTTATTATGCTAAACAAAAACTTCAAGCTGTATACATGTATTAGAAACAAAATTTAGACCAGTAACGCAAACACTCCTTTCTAATTATGAAACAACAGGAACAGTACAGTTTGGATTTTACCACTTAAACCCTTTTTAACTGTTCAGAACCTTCACCAAGCGCTTGGGTTTTCTGTTGGGGCCCGTGAGTTGGTGCACATACAAACAAAAATCCTCCTTGGTTCCTTTAGTGAACTCTACTAAAACCTCTCCGTTACTCACGCCTCTGGAACAGAAGAATTAGCCACTGTGGTCACGAGCTGAGAGAATGAATCCACGGCACGCGAGGTTCCAGAAGGTTCATTCAGCGACGCAGGTTCAGCGATGGAGTTCCTCCTTAAACAGCGTAGTAGCTACTATGCTACCTAGCACAGTTCTCCACAGTACTCGTCCTTTAGTT
Organism: Ameiurus melas; assembly: GCA_012411365.1. Classification (NCBI taxonomy): domain Eukaryota; kingdom Metazoa; phylum Chordata; class Actinopteri; order Siluriformes; family Ictaluridae; genus Ameiurus; species Ameiurus melas. Next base: position 28,658,413 of record CM022760.1, on the reverse strand, counting down.
TCACAGCGACACTGCGACTGGCGGTTACAGATGTCCGTCCCTCACGAAGACCATAGTCCACGAGTTACAGATTGTACTTAGCTTTGTTTTTTCCCAAGCTAGTGCAAAACAAACAAACGCAGCTAAGCTAGCACTTCACCTTACAGTTCACAAATTTACCGAGCGGATAGTTGCTTTCCTTTCGCTGAATAAAATGATATTTGTGCCACTACTTTAATAGAAGTTTAGTCTACAAACATCACCTCTGCGTTAAAACGCTGTTCTTTTTTTTCTTTTTTTTTCCCCGCTCTCCTCCCGCGTGTTTCTCCCTCTCCTGTTCGCTACCTCTCCCCCTCCTCAACAAAGGTGACCTCTGATTGGCTAGGAGTTTAATTAAACAGGCAACCCATTGGCTTGAACTACTCCAATGGAAACAAATTGCAACGTATTCAAAAACAAAGGACCATGGGATATGTAGTCTCAAACTGCATCCACCCAAAAATGCAGCAAGCACACCATTTATTCAACTACAGTGGTGTGAAAAAGTGTTTGCCCCCTTCCTCATTTCCTGTTCCTTTGCATGTTTGTCACACTTAAGTGTTTCGGAACATCAAACCAATTTAAACAATAGTCAAGGACAACACAAGTAAACACAAAATGCAATTTGTAAATGAAGGTGTTTATTATTAAAGGTGAAAAAAAATCCAAACCATCATGGCCCTGTGTGAAAAAGTGATTGCCCCCCTTGTTAAAACATACTATAACTGTGGTTGTCCACACCTGAGTTCAATTTCTCTAGCCACACCCAGGCCTGATTATTGCCACACCTGTTCACAATCAAGGCATCACTTAAATAGGAGCTGCTTGACACAGTAAGGTCCACCAGAAGATCCTTAAAAGCTACACATCATGCCGAGACCCAAAGAAATTCAGGAACAATTGAGAAAGAAAGTAATTGAGATCTATCAGTCTGGAAAGGGTTATAAAGCTATGGGAATCCAGCGAACCACAGTGAGAGCCATTATCCACAAATGGCGAAGACATGGAACAGTGGTGAACCTTCCCAGGAGTGGCCAGCCGCCCAAAATTACCCCGAGAGCGCAGCGAAGACTCATCCAAGAGGTCACAAAAGACCCCACAACAACGTCCAAAGAACTGCAGGCCTCACTTGCCTCAGTTATGGTCAGCGTTCATGCCTCCACCATCAGGAAAAGACTGGGCAAAAATGGCCTGCATGGCAGAGTTCCAAGGAGAAAACCACTGCTGAGCAAAAAGAACATCAAAGCTCGTCTCAATTTCTCCACAACACATCTTGATGATCCCCAAGACTTTTGGGACAACATTCTGTGGACCGATGAGACAAAAGTGGAACTCTTTGGAAGGTGTGTGTCCAAGTATATCTGGTGTAGAAGGAACACTTATTATATTATATTATATTATATTATACCAACAGTAAAATATGGTGGTGGTAGTGTGAGGTCTGGGCGGTGGTGCGTTTGCTGCTCAGGACCCCGAAGACTTGCCGTGATAAAAGGAACTATGAATTCTGCTGTCTACCAAGAGATCCTGAAGGAGAATGTCCGACCATCTTCGTTGTGTACTCAAGCTGAAACGAACTTGGGTTCTGCAGCAGGACAATGATCCTAAACACACCAGCAAGTCCACCACCGAATGGCTGAAGAAAAACAAAATGAAGACTTTTGGGTGGCCTAGCCAAAGTCCTGACCTGAATCCTATTGAGATGTTGTGGTATGACCTTAAAAAGGCCGTTCATGCTCGAAACCCTCTAATGTAACTGAATTAGGACAATTCTGCAAAGATGAGTGGGCCAAAATTCCTCCAGGACGCTGTAAAAGCCTCATTGCACGTTATCGATAACCGCTTGGTTGCAGTTGTTGCTGCTAAGGGTGGCCCAACCAGTTATTAGGTTTAGGGGGCAATCACTTTTTCACACAGGGCCATGATGGTTTGGATTTTTTTCACCTTTAATAATAAACACCTTCATTTACAAATTGCATTTTGTGTTTACTTGTGTTGTCCTTGACTATTGTTTAAATTGGTTTGATGTTCCGAAACACTTAAGTGTGACAAACATGCAAAGGAACAGGAAATGAGGAAGGGGGCAAACACTTTTTCACACCACTGTACATTTTTGGGAGGTGCCTACACTCTCCCCCCACCAAAAATCCAGCATGCCCCCATGCTGGCTACACTAATTAGAACTAGTTAACTAATTACTATGTACCATAAATGGGCCTTCAAAATGTGATAACTGGTATTATAATAGGAGAAAATAGTGATCTCTTAGTCACACATGACTTGCATTGAGCAAAAGAGTTACACCACCATGCATGATTGTAGTGTTCAAGAAAGTGCATTATGGGTGAGTGAACTGCATGAACACTGTTATGCTTTACCCCTACAGGCTCTACACTAGGCTCACCTAGCCTTGAATACGTCAAACGTTCTGCAGGTTTTCTTTGTCTCTCTGACCTCCTTATTTCTGGTTCCGGATTCTCTGCATCTGCCATGTCTGTAGTGCAAACAGTCTCAACAGAACATTCCGTTTCTACCTCCCTACTCTCACCTATCCCCACAGGTACATCTTCAGAAGGTGGTAAACTCACTACAACTTCTGGCACGTCTAGCGCTGAGTAAGGAGTGTTGGACTCTGTAAGCCTTGCATCATCTCTTGGCTTAACACAGCTTTCCTCTGACTGGTTGGCTATCAGATCTTCAAGGTAATGGCCATACTCCGACTCAGAGTCTGAAGAGTACTGCCCTCCCAGGGGGATATCAACTGGAGGATCATTTTTCTCAACATTGGGAGTCTGCTTCCTCTCCTTCACCGTCCTGCGCCTGAGAGCTCTTGGAGAAGGAGTAGGTTTGAGGTCAACCTCAGGGCTTAATCTTACTTCTTGTCCTAAGGGCAAAAGATGATTGCGGTGCATGACTTTGACGGGTCCTGAACCACTTACAGGTGTAAGACGATAGACGGGAAGATCAGACATTTGACTCTCAACCACATAAGGGGTTGCACTCCAGCGATCTGCAAGCTTTTGTTTTCCTTTCAGGCCAAGGTTTCGAATAAGGACTCTATCTCCAGGATTCAAACAATGATAACGCACCTTCTGGTCGTATCTCTCTTTGTTACCTTGGTTCAACTTGGCAGAAGCAGCCTGGGCCAACTGATAAGCTGCTTGAAGTTCTCTTTTATGTTAGCCGTATTTCCGGTATGAAGTTGCCGAAGTTCCATCAGCTGACACACCAAAACAAATGTACCGCGGAAGTCGGGCTTCTCTACCAAACATTAAAAAGTAGGGTGAAAACCCGGTGGCTTCATTGGGTGTACAATTGTATGCGTGCCGTGATGAGCAATGTGCTGACTCCATCTTGACTTTTGACTAGGCTTAAGAGTTCCTAACATGTTCAAAAGAGTTCTATTGAACCTTTCAGGTTGAGGGTCCCCTTGTGGATGGTATGGCGATGTTCTTGATTTCTTTACACCCAGCATGGTCAACATCTCTTTCACCAACTGACTCTCAAAATCTCTGCCCTGGTCAGAATGGATGCGATTGGGAAGGCCGTAGTGAATAAAGTACTTCTCCCACAATGTCCGGGCAACTGTTATGGCTCTTTGATCTCTGGTTGGGAAAGCTTGAGCATAACGTGTAAAATGGTCAGTTATTACCAACACATTACTCACATTACGGGAATCTGGTTCGATGGTAAGGAAATCTATGCACACAAGGTCCATGGGCCCCGAGCTTGTAATATGTGACAGAAGCGCTGCTTTCTGTGGCAGGGTTTTCCGCTTTATGCAGCGTTCACACGTCTTGCAATACGCCTCCACGTCTAACTTCATGCGTGGCCAGAAAAATCTGTCAGCGATAAGGGCATATGTCTTGTCAAAACCTAGATGTCCATTATTATCATGCAAAGACTTCAGAACGATGCTATGATACTGTTTGGGGAGCACAAGCTGTCGTCGTGATCGCTGGTCCGACTGTCTGACTGTTCGGTAAAGTAGACCTTGTTCAATGGACAGTTTCTCCCACTCTCGTTTCAGAAGCGTAACATTTGGGTGACTTTTCAGCAGTTGACTTGCTGGGTTGTTTTGGCTGACAGCTAGCCATGCCTCTCCAATACAGGGGTCATTTTTCTGAGCAGTTTGAAGCTCAACTGAGCTGAAACTGGGCATATGATCAGTGATTACTGTAGTAGCTTGAGAGAATGCTTTGGGAACTGCTGAAACGGATGCTCCTATGTGGTTAATGACACATGACAAGGCACGTCCACTTCGTGTGTGCCATGAAGCATTCTGACAGAGAGCTCGTACTCCTGTAACTGGAATCTCCTGCCAGTCATCATCAGGTGTTGTGCCTTCATGAGGCCGGCGAGATAATGAGTCTGCGTCAACATTCTGCCGACCTGGTGTATACTTCAGACTAAAGTTGTAGGTGGATAGGGCCGATAGCCAGCGATGACCAGTAGCATCCAGTTTGGCTGACGTCAGGATGTACGTCAGTGGGTTGTTGTCAGTTCTGACTTGTACAGTAGCCCCATAAAGGTAGTCATGAAGTTTCTCAACAATTGCCCATTTGAGAGCTAAAAACTCCAGTTTGTGCGCGGGATAGTTTTTCTCAGATGGAGAGAGACTTCTGCTGATGAATGCAACTGGGCGTAAACCTTCATCGTGTTGTTGGTATAAGACACCACCTAGCCCCTCCAGGCTAGCATCCACATGCAATACATATGGCTTCTGGGGATCAGCAAACGTTAACACAGGTGCTGTAGTGAGCCGGGTCTTGAGTTCCTGGAAAGCATTTTCACATTCCTCAGTCCATCGAGAGCCAAAGGGTTCCGAAGGCTTCAAATAAGTCTTGTCAAGTGGTTTGGCTGTACTCGATCTTGAGAGAGAGCGAGGAGGATAGCCTTGGAGAAGTCCATTGAGTGGGCAGCAGAGCTTGGAGAAATCTTTCACGAAACGGCGATAGTAGCCACAAAATCCAAGAAAGGATCGTAGTTCCGTCACAGTCTGGGGTCTCGGCCAGAAATGACGGCCTCTATCTTGGATGGGTCAGTTGCTATCCCGTCCTGTGACACCACATGTCCAACATAGTTGACAGAGTTCGGCCAAACTGGCACTTGTCGAGTGATACGTTTAGACCCTCTTCTTTGAGCCGGTCAAGCACTTTGAGCAGCCCCTCCTCGTGTTCGCGAGTGTGTGTCCGAACACAATAATGTCATCCAGATACACTAGCCTCCAGAAAGTCATGTCACCAACTGTGCGCTCCATGACTCTTTGAAAAGTAGCTGGTGCTCCTGAAATCCCTTGGGGCATGCGTTCGAATTGATAGAAGCCTAATGGACAAATAAAAGCAGTCTTCTCCTTGTCAGCCTCTCCCATGGGTACTTGATAATACCCACTCCGCAGATCGAGGACACTGAACCATTTACTCCCAGACAAACAATGAAGAGCGTCTTCAATCTTTGGGACCGTGTACTGATCTGGTACGGTTCGAAGGTTAAGAGTTCTGTAATCCACACACATTCTTACTTTGCCGGACTTCTTGCGTACGATTACAATGGGTGATGCATAAGGACTACGCGACTCAGAGATAATGCCCTTGGCCTGTAGTTCCTGTAGGTGTTGGCGCAAATCATCGAAATCAGCAGGTGGTAAGCGCCGTGATCTCTCTCGAAAGGGTCTTGCATCCTTCAGTCTGATCTCATGACTAGTGGTTTTGGAACAACCTACATCCCATTCGTGACAAGAAAATACCTCTCTCCGTTTCAGCATTTTCTCACAGAGACGACGTTTTGCTTCTTCTGGCATAGGAGAGGCTCCAAAGTCAAAGGATGCTGGATCCAGTTCACTTGCAACTTCCTCAGCACACTGACCACTACGTAGAGGAACTGGGGTAACTGGGAAAATGTGAGCTAGTGGGGTTCCACGTTTCACAGTGACTTTCTTGGTTGAGAGGTTCTTGATTGTCACAGTAATGCGCTTACTGGAAACCACTGTTGCAGGATGAACCTCAGGCCTCACCCACAACTCAGGTGAAAAGGTGTCTGTAGGCTGATCTACCAATGCTAGTTGTCCTGTGAAATCACCATGAAATTTGGGAGTGCCAGTGACTTTAAACACCTGTCCTGGATGCAAAATGATAGCCTTCCTTTGGGTAAACCACACAGTCCCATGCTTATTCACATCTTCTGGAGTGTCAGACTGAGTAAATGTCCCGTAAGCTTCTCTGAGGGCAGGGTGTATTGTCAGAGTACTCAGGAACTGATCTCCTGCTTGCTCCTTACAGTACTGAAACATCTTTTTCACCAACTTGGTGTTCGTCCCCACCAGTATGGCGACATCTTTATCTTTCTCATGGTCAGGGCATAATAAAGCCAAAGTGTCTATTGTCTGTGCTATTCCACTGACAGCAGATGAGAACTCAAGTTTTATGGACAGGTAACCATCGTATGGGTACTGCTCAGTGCTTAAACCCCATAGTTCCAGTTCATTGAGTGGGTGGATAGGTATGTGTTTGAGGTAGGTGTCATAGAAGCTGCGGTACAAAATAGTTACCATGGAGCCACTGTCAAGGATAGCTTTAGCATAGATGCCTTCAATTTGGACAGGTGCAATGGAGCGGTGTCCAACTAATCCCTCAGGTAACAGTTTTGTGCCTGCCATCACAGGGTGTGACTTTTGGGTGGAACGTATTTCAAGCGGAGCCACGCACCGTTCCTTCACCTGACTCCTTGAAAGTTTTCCCTGGTGCCGGTGTACTTTGATCAGTTTCTGATGAACTTTTCTTAGATCCTCAGGCTCTTTACACTCTCTCCGTGTATGTCCATCCTGCCCACAATTGTAGCAGAAAACACCTGGCTGTAATGGTCTGAATGGTGTCATGGTAGATGGTGCATCATATGCAGAGGTATCAAGTGTTCGCTGTGTGGAGGTGGTCTTTGCTGTAAATTTCTCAGGTTTCGGGGTAACTGGAGTGACGCTCAACAGTTTGGCCACTTGAGAAGACAACTCCTTCACTTCATTTCTTAGGCTGCTAAGCTCAGACGAAACTGAAGTTGGTGGTACAGTAATGGGGGCAGCAGTAACAGTTGTTTTCACTCCCTCCCTTTTGCTAATCCAATTTTCTTCCTCTCGCACTTCTCGCATTAGCTGGGAAAAGGTAGGAGGGTTTTCCAGAGTATGACTCATCCGTATACGGAGCACAATCATGTCATGAGTAAGTGCACCTTTGACTAGCTGTTCCATCCGAACTCGGTTCATGTCTGCAGCTTTAACTCCTCCTTTAAGAAGGGCACGATGGAGAAGTTTGTCAAGGCGATACAGGAAATAAGACAGTTTTTCTCCAACATTCTGAAATGTGCTTTGAACTTGACCAAGATGTCATCTCCGTTCTCTGTAGTACCATATGCTGTGTCAAGAGCAGATAAGTAATCAGCCGCTGTGGCAGTAGGAGTGCTAATTTTCAAGAAGCGAACAATGTCAGCAGCTGGTCCTTTTAAACTCTCCACTAAACGCTGTCTCTTAGCAGCATCAGTACATTGCCACTCACTCATCATTTGTGTTGCCTGCTCTATCCAGGCTTCATATTCTTCCTCACCTTTAGGTACAGGTTTCACTCCTGAGAATAGTCTAAGTTTTCTGTAGCTAGGTCCATCAGTGGACACTTGGTTGCATTTGTCCACTAATTTGCCAATAGCAGTCACTAAATCCAAATTCACATCTGTTTTGGGAGCTCGATTTTCTTCTACAACGGCCTGAAAATCCTACATAGACTTGCCTTCCTTTTCAAGTAGTGACATCAGCTTCGTACGGAAAGAATCGTCCTCGGGAGCAACATTCGGGGTATGAAGGCGTTCCACAAGGTGCACAGTCCATGGTCCAGCCTCACCTTCAATGCCTATTTCCGGAGGTATAGAGTCAGGGGATAAGTCAAAGCTAGTCTCCACTAAGATGAACAACTGAGTGCCAGTAGAGTCTCCACGTCGATCACCTATCTTGGTACGACCAAAGACTTTAACTGTGTCTAGGACTTTATCAATGGTCTCCTTGCTAGTGTATATTGGAACATTACTCAATAGTATAGTACGAGACGGATTGACAGTCTGCTGCCAACCGCACTGAACTGCTTGAAAAAATCCATGACTAAAATACACTACAGGTACTGAAAGTTTTACTGACTGGTGTTGTTTCAGGTTGTGTTAAAGGTTACTGACTACCAATAAATAAAACTTTGCCTATCTGGTAAACAGAGAGAATCCCAGCGGTGCCTCCAAAAATGTAACCCCTTCCTGGCGCCGGAAGTGTAATATTAGAGAAGGTTACTACAGTAAATGGTTTTAATTAACAGGATCCTGAGTATTTAGCAGTTGATGGTGAATTTGGCTAACCTCTATTTACCAGATGTTGTTATACTGTAACAGGCAGAAATGTATGTAAATTATTTAATCCCTAATAGCGCGGTGCCTCCACTGAAGAATTACCCCACTCACACACTATGAGCGGTATTGTTATTCCCCAGAACCAAATATTGAGTATAACTAGGCCAAATATATATAAACCTTATTAAATAAAAAAACATCCAGTAAAGCCAGGTAGTATGTATAACAAAAATAAAAAACATTTATTATGCTAAACAAAAACTTCAAGCTGTATACATGTATTAGAAACAAAATTTAGACCAGTAACGCAAACACTCCTTTCTAATTATGAAACAACAGGAACAGTACAGTTTGGATTTTACCACTTAAACCCTTTTTTAACTGTTCAGAACCTTCACCAAGCGCTTGGGTTTTCTGTTGGGGCCCGTGAGTTGGTGCACATACAAACAAAAATCCTCCTTGGTTCCTTTAGTGAACTCTACTAAAACCTCTCCGTTACTCACGCCTCTGGAACAGAAGAATTAGCCACTGTGGTCACGAGCTGAGAGAATGAATCCACGGCACGCGAGGTTCCAGAAGGTTCATTCAGCGACGCAGGTTCAGCGATGGAGTTCCTCCTTAAACAGCGTAGTAGCTACTATGCTACCTAGCACAGTTCTCCACAGTACTCGTCCTTCAGTTTCACAGCGACACTGCGACTGGCGGTTACAGATGTTCGTCCCTCACGAAGACCATAGTCCACGAGTTACAGATTGTACTTAGCTTTGTTTTTTCCCAAGCTAGTGCAAAACAAACAAACGCAGCTAAGCTAGCACTTCACCTTACAGTTCACAAATTTACCGAGCGGATAGTTGCTTTCCTTTCGCTGAATAAAATGATATTTGTGCCACTACTTTAATAGAAGTTTAGTCTACAAACATCACCTCTGCGTTAAAACGCTGTTCTTTTTTTTCTTTTTTTTTCCCCCGCTCTCCTCCCGCGTGTTTCTCCCTCTCCTGTTCGCTACCTCTCCCCCTCCTCAACAAAGGTGACCTCTGATTGGCTAGGAGTTTAATTAAACAGGCAACCCATTGGCTTGAACTACTCCAATGGAAACAAATTGCAACGTTATTTCCAAAACAGAGGACCCAAGTATGTAGTTGTGTTCATCCACCGAAATTGCAGGCACAATTCCAATGCAAGTCAGCATATCAACTACATTTTGCAGGTGTCTACATTGGGTTTGGTACTGCTGTGTGCTTCCTGGTTTGCATGACAATTTTTTACATGGCAAATTTTTCATGCAAACTTTGCTCAGTTTCAGACTAGATTGTCAGCTGCTTTGGGGAAAATATCCATTGTTAAAAGCGCTGTACAAATAAACTGAATAATATTAAGCAGCAATTTCTATCCATCCATCCATCTTCTACCACTTTACTCCTTTCTCAGGGTCACAGGGAGCCTATCCCAGGGATCATCGGGCACAAGGCGGGGTAATCCATTGCAGGGCACAATCACATACACACACACTTTAGACACACCAATCAGCCTGCAATGTATGTCTTTGGACTGAGAAGGAAACCGGAGTATACCCAGGCAGTACGGGGAGAACATCCAAACCCCATCACAAATAGCCCCGGCGACTCGGCATAAAGCGGGGTACACCCTGGACAGAGTCCCAGTCCATCGCAGGGCACAATCACACACACACTCATACACCCATTCATCCACTACGGACACTTTAGACACACCAATCAGCCTACCATGCATGGCTTTGGACTGGGGAGTAAACCAGAGTTCCCAGAGGAAACCCCCACGGAGAACATCCAAGCAATCCAAAAAACCCCCCCCCCCCCCCACCCCCCCCCCACCCGAGGGGGGGGGGGCAACCAACCCCCTCTTTTTTTTTTTTAAAAAAAAAAAAAAAAAAAAAAAAAAAAAAAAAAAAAAAAAAAAAAAAAAAAACAGATCTATTTCGTGAAATAATCCACAAAAGAAACCACACAAAAAATGCACAGAAAGGGCCATTTAACATAAACAATCTTGATTGTATCTGTATTGTGGATGTGAACAAAACTTTTTTATTGGCAATGATGACTTAGTCAAGTGTTCTGGCCAGACACCCTGTGGAGGTTGCCTCTGGATAATACTTGCAAACTTTTAAATTCTCTAACTTTATTACTAACTTCAGTCATGGTACTTCAAGCAAGTTCTATAGTTCAGCAGGATCCCCGTCATCTTGAGTAGACACTGAAATTGACAGCTGGAGAAGGCAACTTGCAATATACAGTGGTCATATTGAATAGAATGGGATAGTATAGAAAGGATGGGACCATTGGATAGCCAGCACAAATTTTATCCCAGTCTCATGTTTCCATTAGCATCTTGCTGAGGTGTTGGGAATGTGGAAAGGAACACCCACCAGCAAACTGAAAGCCAGGTGCAAGAAATGTGAAGTGAGAAGTACCATCTTGAGTTTCTCCATGAGGTCAACACTGGCAGCAGTGAAACAGTGGGTACCAAAGTGACAAACACTACTGGGCCAACAGAGATCAACAGGCCAATAAGATCCATCTCTAAAAACTTGCAAAGTCGATTGGAGGTGCTATTGCACATGCCGACAAGAGTCACTTCCTGTCTGTAGAACAGTGGCAGTGCTTGAATTGTTTGATTCAATGTGGTTGTTAGTTACTGGATGAACAACTTCATCAACTTGGTGCATCAACTTCAGGCAGAGAATGCTAAACTTAGATAAATGGTAACACATGGTTTTTCCTCAAGATCCTACATTGAGTTTCCTACATGCATGAGAGGAAGCATTGTGGTGGGTTGAGGAGGGTTAACAACCTGGGGTGCAGCAGCCTTGTGGACAATCTTGTAGTATAAATATTAAGAGTTTTCTGTTGATTCTAAGTTTTAAGAAGAGTTGTTTCTAGAACATGGGAACATCTTGTTTAACTCTCTTTGGGATCCAGCCAGATACATAGTGGAAGAGAACTCTTGTTGAGTGCCAGCTTTTGGAGCACACCATGGAAAATGGTATTTTGGGTTAAGAAGGGTCCATCTGTGCAAGTGTACAGCTGGAAGCTTGTTCCTGAAACTTGCCATCAGGGTTTGGGGTCCGTATTTAATACTTGTTTTCTGTTGACTACCTTGTGTCATCTGCTTGCTTGTCAGTTACCTGTAGAGTTGTGAGGGTGTTAGTTATTACTGTGGGGAGTCGGGACCATTGACTTTGCCCAAAGACTGTACTTGGGGCACTATATATTGTTCAATTCGCTTCCTGAAATCATCCAGTCCAGTTTCATGTCCAGCAGGATGATTCTGAGCCAATAGCACTAATTCAGTCTGTTGAAACAGGGAGTAGCTCCAGTATAGATTTTTCCCAGATTATCTGTCCTACTTTGACAAGCATTTTCATTCTCCCCTTTAGGATTGTTTGAGTTCAATCGACACCCTTTGGATTGTGTAATGCACAGAGTTGCTTCCAGCATTGAACTCAACATATTTTTTGGGGGATCAGAGCCTCCATGCTCTTTTGTAGTATTTAGATGATATTGTAATTTTCTATGGTACCTTCCAGCAGCACCTGGAGTAGCTGGAAATGATATTGAGTCACCTTCAAACTCATTATTTGAAGTGCCATTCCACTCTTGCTGCTAATCTTGACACTTTTGCTCCTCTAAGGTCACGTAAGGTCTCATTCGCCCGCTCTGCTCTTTGGTATAATGACAACCTGTGCTCTAGAAAGGCTGTATGTCGGAAAATGGAGCAAAAATGGCACCTTACTAGACTAAAAGTCTACGATCAAGCCTGGAAGGATCTTCTAGCGGATTATCGTGCACTACTGGACTAACTCTCAGGCCATTGTAAATAATCATAATAATCCCAGTCACTTGTTCCAAACCATACACAGATTGCTTCAAGTTAATGCAGTTACCACTTTGCCTGTTTCTCAGCAGCTCAGTGATTCTTTTCTACAGTTTCTTAATTCTAAGATTGTCAATGTTCGCAAAGAAATTTCTGTTAACCCTGACTGTGCTACTTCACTCCTTCGTCCATCTGGGTTCACTGGTGCTTCTTCCACTCATTTCTCTCTGCTTAATTCACAATGTTGATCTGCCACTCATGGTACATGTGTGTTGTAGAAACAAGTTATGTCATCATCGACTAAAACACATGCACAAATTACTTTATTTCCTGAACAGGTGCGGACCCAAGTATGAGTTGTGTTCACATTCACGGAAATTGAGGCACAATTCCAATGCAAGTGAGCTCAGACCACCTCCTACAGGTAGTCTTGGGTTTGGTACTGCTGTGTGCTTCCTGGTTTGCATGACAATTTTTTACATGGCAAATTTTTCATGCAAACTTTGCTCAGTTTCAGACTAGATTGTCAGCTGCTTTGGGAAAATATCCATTGTTAAAAGCGCTGTACAAATAAACTGAATAATATTAAGCAGCAATTTCCATCCATCCATCCATCTTCTACCACTTACTCCTTTCTCAGGGTCACAGGGGAGCCTATCCCAGGGATCATCGGGCACAAGGCGGGGTAATCCATTGCAGGGCACAATCACATACACACACACTTTAGACACACCAATCAGCCTGCAATGTATGTCTTTGGACTGGAGAAGGAAACCGGAGTATACCCAGGCAGTACGGGGAGAACATCCAAACCCCATACAAATGGCCCCGGCGGGACTCGGCATAAAGCGGGGTACACCCTGGACAGAGTCCCAGTCCATCGCAGGGCACAATCACACACACACTCATACACCCATTCATCCACTACGGACACTTTAGACACACCAATCAGCCTACCATGCATGGCTTTGGACTGGGGGAGTAAACCAGAGTTCCCAGAGGAAACCCCCGCGGAGAACATCCAAGCTATGCACACACATGGCCCCGGCAGGACTCGAACCCCAGACCCTGGAGGTGTGAGGCAAACGAAGCACCCTTATTTGATCTATTTCGTGAAATAATCCACAAAAGAAACCACACAAAAAATGCACAGAAAGGGCCATTTAACATAAACAATCTTGATTGTATCTGTATTGTGGATGTGAACAAAACTTCTTTATTGGCAATGATGACTTAGTCAAGTGTTCTGGCCAGACACCCTGTGGAGGTTGCCTCTGGATAATACTTGCAAACTTTTAAATTCTCTAACTTTATTACTAACTTCAGACATGGTACTTCAAGCAAGTTCTATAGTTCAGCAGGATCCCCCGTCATCTTGAGTAGACACTGAAATTGACAGCTGGAGAAGGCAACTTGCAATATACAGGGGTCATATTGAATAGAATGGGATAGTATAGAAAGGATGGGACCATTGGATAGCCAGCACAAGGTTTTTCCCAGTCTCATGTCTCCATTAGCATCTTGCTGAGGTGTTGGGAATGTGGAAAGGAACACCCACCAGCAAACTGAAAGCCAGGTGCAAGAAATGTGAAGTGAGAAGTACCATCTTGAGTTTCTCCATGAGGTCAACACTGGCAGCAGTGAAACAGTGGGTACCAAAGTGACAAACACTACTGGGCCAACAGAGATCAACAGGCCAATAAGATCCATCTCTAAAAACTTGCAAAGTCGATTGGAGGTGCTATTGCACATGCCGACAAGAGTCACTTCCTGTCTGTAGAACAGTGGCAGTGCTTGAATTGTTTGATTCAATGTGGTTGTTAGTTACTGGATGAACAACTTCATCAACTTGGTGCATCAACTTCAGGCAGAGAATGCTAAACTTAGATAAATGGTAACACATGGTTTTTCCTCAAGATCCTACATTGAGTTTCCTACATGCATGAGAGGAAGCATTGTGGTGGGTTGAGGAGGGTTAACAACCTGGGGTGCAGCAGCCTTGTGGACAATCTTGTAGTATAAATATTAAGAGTTTTCTGTTGATTCTAAGTTTTAAGAAGAGTTGTTTCTAGAACATGGGAACATCTTGTTTAACTCTCTTTGGGATCAGCAAGCAGATACATAGTGGAAGAGAACTCTTGTTGAGTGCCAGCTTTTGGAGCACACCATGGAAAATGGTATTTTGGGTTAAGAAGGGTCCATCTGTGCAAGTGTACAGCTGGAAGCTTGTTCCAGAAACTTGCCATCAGGGTTTGGGGTCCGTATTTAATACTTGTTTTCTGTTGACTACCTTGTGTCATCTGCTTGCTTGTCAGTTACCTGTAGAGTTGTGAGGGTGTTAGTTATTACTGTGGGGAGTCGGGACCATTGACTTTGCCCAAAGACTGTACTTGGGGCACTATATATTGTTCAATTCGCTTCCTGAAATCATCCAGTCCAGTTTCATGTCCAGCAGGATGATTCTGAGCCAATAGCACTAATTCAGTCTGTTGAAACAGGGAGTAGCTCCAGTATAGATTTTTCCCAGATTATCTGTCCTACTTTGACAAGCATTTTCACCCCTTTAGGATTGTTTGAGTTCAATCGTACACCCTTTGGATTGTGTAATGCACAGAGTTGCTTCCAGCATTGAACTCAACATATTTTGGGGGATCAGAGCCTCCATGCTCTTTTGTAGTATTTAGATGATATTGTAATTTTCTATGGTACCTTCCAGCAGCACCTGGAGTAGCTGGAAATGATATTGAGTCACCTTCAAACTCATTATTTGAAGTGCCATTCCACTCTTGCTGCTAATCTTGACACTTTTGCTCCTCTAAGGTCACGTAAGGTCTCATTCGCCCGCTCTGCTCTTTGGTATAATGACAACCTGTGCTCTAGAAAGGCTGTATGTCGGAAAATGGAGCAAAAATGGCACCTTACTAGACTAAAAGTCTACGATCAAGCCTGGAAGGATCTTCTAGCGGATTATCGTGCACTACTGGACTAACTCTCAGGCCATTGTAAATAGTCATAATAATCCCAGTCACTTGTTCCAAACCATACACAGATTGCTTCAAGTTAATGCAGTTACCACTTTGCCTGTTTCTCAGCAGCTCAGTGATTCTTTTCTACAGTTTCTTAATTCTAAGATTGTCAATGTTCGCAAAGAAATTTCTGTTAACCCTGACTGTGCTACTTCACTCCTTCGTCCATCTGGGTTCACTGGTGCTTCTTCCACTCATTTCTCTCTGCTTAATTCACAATGTTGATCTGCCACTCATGGTACATGTGTGTTGTAGAAACAAGTTATGTCATCATCGACTAAAACACATGCACAAATTACTTTATTTCCTGAACAGGTGCGGACCCAAGTATGAGTTGTGTTCACATTCACGGAAATTGAGGCACAATTCCAATGCAAGTGAGCTCAGACCACCTCCTACAGGTAGTCTTGGGTTTGGTACTGCTGTGTGCTTCCTGGTTTGCATGACAATTTTTTACATGGCAAATTTTTCATGCAAACTTTGCTCAGTTTCAGACTAGATTGTCAGCTGCTTTGGGGAAAATATCCATTGTTAAAAGCGCTGTACAAATAAACTGAATAATATTAAGCAGCAATTTCCATCCATCCATCCATCTTCTACCACTTACTCCTTTCTCAGGGTCACAGGGGAGCCTATCCCAGGGATCATCGGGCACAAGGCGGGGTAATCCATTGCAGGGCACAATCACATACACACACACTTTAGACACACCAATCAGCCTGCAATGTATGTCTTTGGACTGGAGAAGGAAACCGGAGTATACCCAGGCAGTACGGGAAGAACATCCAAACCCCATACAAACATGGCTCCGGCGGACTCGCATAAAGCGGGTACACCCTGGACAGAGTCCCAGTCCATCGCAGGGCACAATCACACACACACTCATACACCCATTCATCCACTACGGACACTTTAGACACACCAATCAGCCTACCATGCATGGCTTTGGACTGGGGAGTAAACCAGAGTTCCCAGAGGAAACCCCGCGCGGAGAACATCCAAGCTATGCACACACATGGCCCCGGCAGGACTCGAACCCCAGACCCTGGAGGTGTGAGGCAAACGCGGCACCCTTATTTGATCTATTTCGTGAAATAATATCCACAAAAGAAACCACACAAAAAATGCACAGAAAGGGCCATTTAACATAAACAATCTTGATTGTATCTGTATTGTGGATGTGAACAAAACTTCTTTATTGGCAATGATGACTTAGTCAAGTGTTCTGGCCAGACACCCTGTGGAGGTTGCCTCTGGATAATACTTGCAAACTTTTAAATTCTCTAACTTTATTACTAACTTCAGACATGGTACTTCAAGCAAGTTCTATAGTTCAGCAGGATCCCGTCCATCTTGAGTAGACACTGAAATTGACAGCTGGAGAAGGCAACTTGCAATATACAGTGGTCATATTGAATAGAATGGGATAGTATAGAAAGGATGGGACCATTGGATAGCCAGCACAAGGTTTTTCCCAGTCTCATGTCTCCATTAGCATCTTGCTGAGGTGTTGGGAATGTGGAAAGGAACACCCACCAGCAAACTGAAAGCCAGGTGCAAGAAATGTGAAGTGAGAAGTACCATCTTGAGTTTCTCCATGAGGTCAACACTGGCAGCAGTGAAACAGTGGGTACCAAAGTGACAAACACTACTGGGCCAACAGAGATCAACAGGCCAATAAGATCCATCTCTAAAAACTTGCAAAAGTCGATTGGAGGTGCTATTGCACATGCCGACAAGAGTCACTTCCTGTCTGTAGAACAGTGGCAGTGCTTGAATTGTTTGATTCAATGTGGTTGTTAGTTACTGGATGAACAACTTCATCAACTTGGTGCATCAACTTCAGGCAGAGAATGCTAAACTTAGATAAATGGTAACACATGGTTTTTCCTCAAGATCCTACATTGAGTTTCCTACATGCATGAGAGGAAGCATTGTGGTGGGTTGAGGAGGGTTAACAACCTGGGGTGCAGCAGCGCCGTGGACAATCTTGTAGTATAAATATTAAGAGTTTTCTGTTGATTCTAAGTTTTAAGAAGAGTTGTTTCTAGAACATGGGAACATCTTGTTTAACTCTCTTTGGGATCAGCAAGCAGATACATAGTGGAAGAGAACTCTTGTTGAGTGCCAGCTTTTGGAGCACACCATGGAAAATGGTATTTTGGGTTAAGAAGGGTCCATCTGTGCAAGTGTACAGCTGGAAGCTTGTTCCTGAAACTTGCCATCAGGGTTTGGGGTCCGTATTTAATACTTGTTTTCTGTTGACTACCTTGTGTCATCTGCTTGCTTGTCAGTTACCTGTAGAGTTGTGAGGGTGTTAGTTATTACTGTGGGGAGTCGGGACCATTGACTTTGCCCAAAGACTGTACTTGGGGCACTATATATTGTTCAATTCGCTTCCTGAAATCATCCAGTCCAGTTTCATGTCCAGCAGGATGATTCTGAGCCAATAGCACTAATTCAGTCTGTTGAAACAGGGAGTAGCTCCAGTATAGATTTTTCCCAGATTATCTGTCCTACTTTGACAAGCATTTTCACCCCTTTAGGATTGTTTGAGTTCAATCGTACACCCTTTGGATTGTGTAATGCACAGAGTTGCTTCCAGCATTGAACTCAACATATTTTGGGGGATCAGAGCCTCCATGCTCTTTTGTAGTATTTAGATGATATTGTAATTTTCTATGGTACCTTCCAGCAGCACCTGGAGTAGCTGGAAATGATATTGAGTCACCTTCAAACTCATTATTTGAAGTGCCATTCCACTCTTGCTGCTAATCTTGACACTTTTGCTCCTCTAAGGTCACGTAAGGTCTCATTCGCCCGCTCTGCTCTTTGGTATAATGACAACCTGTGCTCTAGAAAGGCTGTATGTCGGAAAATGGAGCAAAAATGGCACCTTACTAGACTAAAAGTCTACGATCAAGCCTGGAAGGATCTTCTAGCGGATTATCGTGCACTACTGGACTAACTCTCAGGCCATTGTAAATAGTCATAATAATCCCAGTCACTTGTTCCAAACCATACACAGATTGCTTCAAGTTAATGCAGTTACCACTTTGCCTGTTTCTCAGCAGCTCAGTGATTCTTTTCTACAGTTTCTTAATTCTAAGATTGTCAATGTGCAAGAAATTTCTGTTTAACCCTGACTGTGCTACTTCACTCCTTCGTCCATCTGGGTTCACTGGTGCTTCTTCCACTCATTTCTCTCTGCTTAATTCACAATGTTGATCTGCCACTCATGGTACATGTGTGTTGTAG
Source organism: Ameiurus melas (assembly GCA_012411365.1). Taxonomy (NCBI): domain Eukaryota; kingdom Metazoa; phylum Chordata; class Actinopteri; order Siluriformes; family Ictaluridae; genus Ameiurus; species Ameiurus melas. Next base: position 28,639,892 of record CM022760.1, on the reverse strand, counting down.
AAACAAGTTATGTCATCATCGACTAAAACACATGCACAAATTACTTTATTTCCTGAACAGGTGCGGACCCAAGTATGAGTTGTGTTCACATTCACGGAAATTGAGGCACAATTCCAATGCAAGTGAGCTCAGACCACCTCCTACAGGTAGTCTTGGGTTTGGTACTGCTGTGTGCTTCCTGGTTTGCATGACAATTTTTTACATGGCAAATTTTTCATGCAAACTTTGCTCAGTTTCAGACTAGATTGTCAGCTGCTTTGGGAAAATATCCATTGTTAAAAGCGCTGTACAAATAAACTGAATAATATTAAGCAGCAATTTCCATCCATCCATCCATCTTCTACCACTTACTCCTTTCTCAGGGTCACAGGGGAGCCTATCCCAGGGATCATCGGGCACAAGGCGGGGTAATCCATTGCAGGGCACAATCACATACACACACACTTTAGACACACCAATCAGCCTGCAATGTATGTCTTTGGACTGGAGAAGGAAACCGGAGTATACCCAGGCAGTACGGGGAGAACATCCAAACCCCATACAAAATGCCGGCGACTTCGGCATAAAGCGGGGTACACCCTGGACAGAGTCCCAGTCCATCGCAGGGCACAATCACACACACACTCATACACCCATTCATCCACTACGGACACTTTAGACACACCAATCAGCCTACCATGCATGGCTTTGGACTGGGGGAGTAAACCAGAGTTCCCAGAGGAAACCCCCGCGGAGAACATCCAAGCTATGCACACACATGGCCCCGGCAGGACTCGAACCCCAGACCCTGGAGGTGTGAGGCAAACGTGCACCCTTATTTGATCTATTTCGTGAAATAATCCACAAAAGAAACCACACAAAAAATGCACAGAAAGGGCCATTTAACATAAACAATCTTGATTGTATCTGTATTGTGGATGTGAACAAAACTTCTTTATTGGCAATGATGACTTAGTCAAGTGTTCTGGCCAGACACCCTGTGGAGGTTGCCTCTGGATAATACTTGCAAACTTTTAAATTCTCTAACTTTATTACTAACTTCAGACATGGTACTTCAAGCAAGTTCTATAGTTCAGCAGGATCCCCGTCATCTTGAGTAGACACTGAAATTGACAGCTGGAGAAGGCAACTTGCAATATACAGTGGTCATATTGAATAGAATGGGATAGTATAGAAAGGATGGGACCATTGGATAGCCAGCACAAGGTTTTTCCCAGTCTCATGTCTCCATTAGCATCTTGCTGAGGTGTTGGGAATGTGGAAAGGAACACCCACCAGCAAACTGAAAGCCAGGTGCAAGAAATGTGAAGTGAGAAGTACCATCTTGAGTTTCTCCATGAGGTCAACACTGGCAGCAGTGAAACAGTGGGTACCAAAGTGACAAACACTACTGGGCCAACAGAGATCAACAGGCCAATAAGATCCATCTCTAAAAACTTGCAAAGTCGATTGGAGGTGCTATTGCACATGCCGACAAGAGTCACTTCCTGTCTGTAGAACAGTGGCAGTGCTTGAATTGTTTGATTCAATGTGGTTGTTAGTTACTGGATGAACAACTTCATCAACTTGGTGCATCAACTTCAGGCAGAGAATGCTAAACTTAGATAAATGGTAACACATGGTTTTTCCTCAAGATCCTACATTGAGTTTCCTACATGCATGAGAGGAAGCATTGTGGTGGGTTGAGGAGGGTTAACAACCTGGGGTGCAGCAGCCTTGTGGACAATCTTGTAGTATAAATATTAAGAGTTTTCTGTTGATTCTAAGTTTTAAGAAGAGTTGTTTCTAGAACATGGGAACATCTTGTTTAACTCTCTTTGGGATCAGCAAGCAGCAGTACATAGTGGAAGAGAACTCTTGTTGAGTGCCAGCTTTTGGAGCACACCATGGAAAATGGTATTTTGGGTTAAGAAGGGTCCATCTGTGCAAGTGTACAGCTGGAAGCTTGTTCCTGAAACTTGCCATCAGGGTTTGGGGTCCGTATTTAATACTTGTTTTCTGTTGACTACCTTGTGTCATCTGCTTGCTTGTCAGTTACCTGTAGAGTTGTGAGGGTGTTAGTTATTACTGTGGGGAGTCGGGACCATTGACTTTGCCCAAAGACTGTACTTGGGGCACTATATATTGTTCAATTCGCTTCCTGAAATCATCCAGTCCAGTTTCATGTCCAGCAGGATGATTCTGAGCCAATAGCACTAATTCAGTCTGTTGAAACAGGGAGTAGCTCCAGTATAGATTTTTCCCAGATTATCTGTCCTACTTTGACAAGCATTTTCACCCCTTTAGGATTGTTTGAGTTCAATCGTACACCCTTTGGATTGTGTAATGCACAGAGTTGCTTCCAGCATTGAACTCAACATATTTTGGGGGATCAGAGCCTCCATGCTCTTTTGTAGTATTTAGATGATATTGTAATTTTCTATGGTACCTTCCAGCAGCACCTGGAGTAGCTGGAAATGATATTGAGTCACCTTCAAACTCATTATTTGAAGTGCCATTCCACTCTTGCTGCTAATCTTGACACTTTTGCTCCTCTAAGGTCACGTAAGGTCTCATTCGCCCGCTCTCCTCTTTGGTATAATGACAACCTGTGCTCTAGAAAGGCTGTATGTCGGAAAATGGAGCAAAATGGGCACCTTACTAGACTAAAAGTCTACGATCAAGCCTGGAAGGATCTTCTAGCGGATTATATCGCACTACGGACTAACTCTCAGGCCATTGTAAATAATCATAATAATCCCAGTCACTTGTTCCAAACCATACACAGATTGCTTCAAGTTAATGCAGTTACCACTTTGCCTGTTTCTCAGCAGCTCAGTGATTCTTTTCTACAGTTTCTTAATTCTAAGATTGTCAATGTTCGCAAAGAAATTTCTGTTAACCCTGACTGTGCTACTTCACTCCTTCGTCCATCTGGGTTCACTGGTGCTTCTTCCACTCATTTCTCTCTGCTTAATTCACAATGTTGATCTGCCACTCATGGTACATGTGTGTTGTAGAAACAAGTTATGTCATCATCGACTAAAACACATGCACAAATTACTTTATTTCCTGAACAGGTGCGGACCCAAGTATGAGTTGTGTTCACAGTCACGGAAATTGAGGCACAATTCCAATGCAAGTGAGCTCAGACCACCTCCTACAGGTAGTCTTGGGTTTGGTACTGCTGTGTGCTTCCTGGTTTGCATGACAATTTTTTACATGGCAAATTTTTCATGCAAACTTTGCTCAGTTTCAGACTAGATTGTCAGCTGCTTTGGGAAAATATCCATTGTTAAAAGCGCTGTACAAATAAACTGAATAATATTAAGCAGCAATTTCCATCCATCCATCCATCTTCTACCACTTACTCCTTTCTCAGGGTCACAGGGGAGCCTATCCCAGGGATCATCGGGCACAAGGCGGGGTAATCCATTGCAGGGCACAATCACATACACACACACTTTAGACACACCAATCAGCCTGCAATGTATGTCTTTGGACTGGAGAAGGAAACCGGAGTATACCCAGGCAGTACGGGGAGAACATCCAAACCCCATACAAATGGCCCCGGCGGGACTCGGCATAAAGCGGGGTACACCCTGGACAGAGTCCCAGTCCATCGCAGGGCACAATCACACACACACTCATACACCCATTCATCCACTACGGACACTTTAGACACACCAATCAGCCTACCATGCATGGCTTTGGACTGGGGGAGTAAACCAGAGTTCCCAGAGGAAACCCCCGCGGAGAACATCCAAGCTATGCACACACATGGCCCCGGCAGGACTCGAACCCCAGACCCTGGAGGTGTGAGGCAAACGTGCACCCTTATTTGATCTATTTCGTGAAATAATCCACAAAAGAAACCACACAAAAAATGCACAGAAAGGGCCATTTAACATAAACAATCTTGATTGTATCTGTATTGTGGATGTGAACAAAACTTCTTTATTGGCAATGATGACTTAGTCAAGTGTTCTGGCCAGACACCCTGTGGAGGTTGCCTCTGGATAATACTTGCAAACTTTTAAATTCTCTAACTTTATTACTAACTTCAGACATGGTACTTCAAGCAAGTTCTATAGTTCAGCAGGATCCCCGTCATCTTGAGTAGACACTGAAATTGACAGCTGGAGAAGGCAACTTGCAATATACAGTGGTCATATTGAATAGAATGGGATAGTATAGAAAGGATGGGACCATTGGATAGCCAGCACAAGGTTTTTCCCAGTCTCATGTCTCCATTAGCATCTTGCTGAGGTGTTGGGAATGTGGAAAGGAACACCCACCAGCAAACTGAAAGCCAGGTGCAAGAAATGTGAAGTGAGAAGTACCATCTTGAGTTTCTCCATGAGGTCAACACTGGCAGCAGTGAAACAGTGGGTACCAAAGTGACAAACACTACTGGGCCAACAGAGATCAACAGGCCAATAAGATCCATCTCTAAAAACTTGCAAAGTCGATTGGAGGTGCTATTGCACATGCCGACAAGAGTCACTTCCTGTCTGTAGAACAGTGGCAGTGCTTGAATTGTTTGATTCAATGTGGTTGTTAGTTACTGGATGAACAACTTCATCAACTTGGTGCATCAACTTCAGGCAGAGAATGCTAAACTTAGATAAATGGTAACACATGGTTTTTCCTCAAGATCCTACATTGAGTTTCCTACATGCATGAGAGGAAGCATTGTGGTGGGTTGAGGAGGGTTAACAACCTGGGGTGCAGCAGCCTTGTGGACAATCTTGTAGTATAAATATTAAGAGTTTTCTGTTGATTCTAAGTTTTAAGAAGAGTTGTTTCTAGAACATGGGAACATCTTGTTTAACTCTCTTTGGGATCAGCAAGCAGAGACATAGTGGAAGAGAACTCTTGTTGAGTGCCAGCTTTTGGAGCACACCATGGAAAATGGTATTTTGGGTTAAGAAGGGTCCATCTGTGCAAGTGTACAGCTGGAAGCTTGTTCCTGAAACTTGCCATCAGGGTTTGGGGTCCGTATTTAATACTTGTTTTCTGTTGACTACCTTGTGTCATCTGCTTGCTTGTCAGTTACCTGTAGAGTTGTGAGGGTGTTAGTTATTACTGTGGGGAGTCGGGACCATTGACTTTGCCCAAAGACTGTACTTGGGGCACTATATATTGTTCAATTCGCTTCCTGAAATCATCCAGTCCAGTTTCATGTCCAGCAGGATGATTCTGAGCCAATAGCACTAATTCAGTCTGTTGAAACAGGGAGTAGCTCCAGTATAGATTTTTCCCAGATTATCTGTCCTACTTTGACAAGCATTTTCACCCCTTTAGGATTGTTTGAGTTCAATCGTACACCCTTTGGATTGTGTAATGCACAGAGTTGCTTCCAGCATTGAACTCAACATATTTTGGGGGATCAGAGCCTCCATGCTCTTTTGTAGTATTTAGATGATATTGTAATTTTCTATGGTACCTTCCAGCAGCACCTGGAGTAGCTGGAAATGATATTGAGTCACCTTCAAACTCATTATTTGAAGTGCCATTCCACTCTTGCTGCTAATCTTGACACTTTTGCTCCTCTAAGGTCACGTAAGGTCTCATTCGCCCGCTCTGCTCTTTGGTATAATGACAACCTGTGCTCTAGAAAGGCTGTATGTCGGAAAATGGAGCAAAAATGGCACCTTACTAGACTAAAAGTCTACGATCAAGCCTGGAAGGATCTTCTAGCGGATTATCGTGCACTACTGGACTAACTCTCAGGCCATTGTAAATAGTCATAATAATCCCAGTCACTTGTTCCAAACCATAAACAGATTGCTTCAAGTTAATGCAGTTACCACTTTGCCTGTTTCTCAGCAGCTCAGTGATTCTTTTCTACAGTTTTTTAATTCTAAGATTGTCAATGTTTGCAAAGAAATTTCTGTTAACCCTGACTGTGCTACTTCACTCCTTCGTCCATCTGGGTTCACTGGTGCTTCTTCCACTCATTTCTCTCTGCTTAATTCACAATGTTGATCTGCCACTCATGGTACATGTGTGTTGTAGAAACAAGTTATGTCATCATCGACTAAAACACATGCACAAATTACTTTATTTCCTGAACAGGTGCGGACCCAAGTATGAGTTGTGTTCACATTCACGGAAATTGAGGCACAACAATTCAATGCAAGTGAGCTCAGACCACCTCCTACAGGTAGTCTTGGGTTTGGTACTGCTGTGTGCTTCCTGGTTTGCATGACAATTTTTTACATGGCAAATTTTTCATGCAAACTTTGCTCAGTTTCAGACTAGATTGTCAGCTGCTTTGGGAAAATATCCATTGTTAAAAGCGCTGTACAAATAAACTGAATAATATTAAGCAACAATTTCCATCCATCCATCCATCTTCTACCACTTACTCCTTTCTCAGGGTCACAGGGGAGCCTATCCCAGGGATCATCGGGCACAAGGTAATCCATTGCAGGGCACAATCACATACACACACACTTTAGACACACCAATCAGCCTGCAATGTATGTCTTTGGACTGGAAGGAAGAAACACCGGTATACCCAGGCAGTACGGGAGAAAACATCCAAACCCCACACAAATGGCCCGCGGGCGCCTCGGCATAAAGCGGGGTACACCCTGGACAGAGTCCCAGTCCATCGCAGGGCACAATCACACACACACTCATACACCCATTCATCCACTACGGACACTTTAGACACACCAATCAGCCTACCATGCATGGCTTTGGACTAGGGGAGTAAACCAGAGTTCCCAGAGGAAACCCCCGCGGAGAACATCCAAGCTATGCACACACATGGCCCCGGCAGGACTCGAACCCCAGACCCTGGAGGTGTGAGGCAAACGTGCACCCTTATTTGATCTATTTCGTGAAATAATCCACTAAAGAAACCACACAAAAAATGCACAGAAAGGGCCATTTAACATAAACAAGCTTGATTGTATCTGTATTGTGGATGTGAACAAAACTTCTTTATTGGCAATGATGACTTAGTCAAGTGTTCTGGCCAGACACCCTGTGGAGGTTGCCTCTGGATAATACTTGCAAACTTTTAAATTCTCTAACTTTATTACTAACTTCAGTCATGGTACTTCAAGCAAGTTCTATAGTTCAGCAGGATCCCCGTCATCTTGAGTAGAAAGAGGGAGTAGCTCCAGTATAGATTTTTCCCAGATTATCTGTCCTACTTTGACAAGCATTTTCATCCCTTTAGGATTGTTTGAGTTCAATCGTACACCCTTTGGATTGTGTAATGCACAGAGTTGCTTCCAGCATTGAACTCAACATATTTTGGGGGATCAGAGCCTCCATGCTCTTTTGTAGTATTTAGATGATATTGTAATTTTCTATGGTACCTTCCAGCAGCACCTGCAGTAGCTGGAAATGATATTGAGTCACCTTCAAACTCATTATTTGAAGTGCCATTTCTTCTAAACTGAGGTTGCTTACCTGGGCCACGTGATCTCAGCTGGAGGGGTGGCGACTGACCCAGAGAACATGTGGGCTCCTGCCAGGTGGATACACTCAGATCAGGTGCACAGTTTTGAGGGAGAGTTGTTGAAACACTTGTATGACTCCCCAAATCATCCAGAGGGTAATGGTCAATGTGAAAGATTTAACAGGACTTTTATAATGCTGTAGTTTTTACTGTATCAGTTCGAGCCCGAGTCAGATTCAGGAAATGTGGATGATCGATTAGCTCAATCGGAACCAACTTTGCAAGCGAGACTTGAGCAGAATGTTTCACAGTGGGAAGTTTTTATTTTGTAACTCTCTTACCTTTCAGATATGATGTTATAACGGTTTAATTTGGCTTGTGAAATCGTCAGAAAAAAGGACACAAAATACAGACAGGGGAATAGGTGTTGCTCTGCAGGTTTGTAGGTAAAAATTCCCACAGCTGAATGTCAAAACTTTAGCTAGCATGTTAGCAGAGGTCTACAACTGAGCCCTGTGCCACAACACAAAACTCAATAGAAGAGAAAAATCTAAAATCATTTTAAAAGATAACATAATCAAACATACTTACAGGTTCTGATTCAGAAGCACAAGATTGGATTGTCAGAGCAAAGTTGGAATCGTCCAACTTTTCAGTAGTAGCATTGGTGTGTAGCCTGCTGTGTACTCGCCCAGGTTCAGGAAGCTGTCCTCAGTAAAATGCATTATACACAAGTAAACGTTTGGATTTTACTGCTCAGGAACAACATAATAAAAAATCAGTAACCACCGATTCCTAATTTCGTCCAAATTCTTTATATTTGTTTGAATGCAAACCAAAGTTTTTCCATAATGTTACATTTGGATTTTTTGTAGCAGAAAGCAATAGACTGTATTTCATTTTTAATTTATCTTTATATTCTTGTTGAAATATGTCATTAACATGGATGTAGAAGCCATTATACATTTCAAAATCTAGGTTTTGTCCCCCATTTTTTCTCAATATAAATGTTTTTTTTTCCACATTGCCTGCCTTATCTGATCATTTCTCAGTTAGACAGTCTCCAAATTAACCAATTCCACAGCTTTTAGAAACACAGATCAATAAATAAAATGAACTTTCTTTTTTTTGCACCTCATACCAACTGTGAAGCATGGTGGTGGAAATGTTATGGTTTGGGGTTGCTTTGTTGCCTCGGGGACTGGACAGCTTGCATTCATTGATTCAACTTGGAATTGTGCATCGTATCAAAGAGTGCTTGAAAATAATGTGAGGCCATCTGTCTGAAAGTCGAAGTTGCAGTGGACCTTTCAACAGAATAATGATTCTAAGCACCTTAGTAAATCCACCAAGGCATGTTGAAGTTCAACACAAGCTCTGTGTCTGTTCCCCAGTTTTCATCATTTGAATGCTTGGTCTTGAGTATTTCTGCTCCTGTATCCACCATCATTGCTACAGTCTATAAACCACCCATGGCTAAGGCACATGCACCATATATGTCTGAGTTTGCGGACTTCCTATCGATGTTGAGTATGAAGTTTGACAGAATTCTAATTGTAGGAGACTTCAACATTCATGTGGACTGTAGTGACTCTGTGGTGGCTAAGGAATTTCTGTTATTAATTGACTTTTTTAACTTCACATAGTTTGTAACTGACCCTACTCATAACAAGGGTTATACGCTGGATCTTGTGATTGCTAATTGTATCTGAGTTTTCATCTATTGACATTGGACTATCTGATCATTCAGCTGTCTTTTTTGACCTCGAACTGTATCATTCAAGTGAGCTTCCCATCCGAACAGTAACCTTGTGGAAGTGGAAGTCTATCGATCAGACAGCTTTCTCCAATTCTGTGGTTTCCATCCTAAGCGACCTTCATCCATCATCACTGGAGGAGAAAGTTCTGCAGCTAAATTCCACTCTTGCTGCTAATCTTGACACTTTTGCTCCTCTAAGGTCACGTAAGGTCTCATTCGCCCGCTCTGCTCTTTGGTATAATGACAACCTGTGCTCTAGAAAGGCTGTATGTCGGAAAATGGAGCAAAAATGGCACCTTACTAGACTAAAAGTCTACGATCAAGCCTGGGAGGATCTTCTAGCGGATTATCGTGCACTACTGGACTAACTCTCAGGCTATTGTAAATAATCATAATAATCCCAGTCACTTGTTCCAAACCATAAACAGATTGCTTCAAGTTAATGCTGTTACCACTTTGCCTGTTTCTCAGCAGCTCAGTGATTCTTTTCTACAGTTTTTTAATTCTAAGATTGTCAATGTTCGCAAAGAAATTTCTGTTAACCCTGACTGTGCTACTTCACTCCTTCATCCATCTGGGTTCACTGGTGCTTCTTCCACTCATTTCTCACTGCTTAATTCACAATGTTGATCTGCCACTCATGGTACATGTGTGTTGTAGAAACAAGTTATGTCATCATCGACTAAAACACATGCACAAATTACTTTATTTCCTGAACAGGTGCGGACCCAAGTATGAGTTGTGTTCACATTCACGGAAATTGAGACACAATTCCAATGCAAGTGAGCTCAGACCACCTCCTACAGGTAGTCTTGGGTTTGGTACTGCTGTGTGCTTCCTGGTTTGCATGACAATTTTTTACATGGCAAATTTTTCATGTAAACTTTACTCAGTTTCAGACTAGACTGTCAGCTGCTTTGGGAAAATGTCCATTGTTAAAAGCGCTGTACAAATAAACTGAATAATATTAAGCAGCAATTTCCATCCATCCATCTTCTACCACTTACTCCTTTCTCAGGGTCACAGGGGAACCTATCCCAGGGAGCATCGGGCACAAGGCGGGGTAATCCATTGCAGGGCACAATCACATACACACACACTTTAGACACACCAATCAGCCTGCAATGTATGTCTTTGGACTGGAGGAGGAAACCGGAGTAAACCCAGGCAGTGCGGGAGAACATCCAAACCCACAACAAAATGACCCCGGTGGGACTCGGCAACGCGGGGGTACACCCTGGACAGAGTCCCAGTCCGCCGCAGGGCAACAATCACACACACTCATACACCCATTCATACACTACGGACACTTTAGACACACCAATCAGCCTACCATGCATGGCTTTGGACGGGGGAGTAAACCAGAGTTCCCAGAGGAAACCCCCCGGGGAGAACATCCAAGCTATGCACACATGGCTCCCCGCCCGCAGGACTCGAACCCCAGACCCTGGAGGTGTGAGGGAAACGCGTCACCCTTATTTGATCTATTTGGTGAAATAATCCACAAAAGAAACTACACAAAAAATGCACAGAAAGGGCCATTTAACATAAACACGCTTGATTGTATCTGTATTGTGGATGTGAACAAAACTTCTTTATTGGCAATGATGACTTAGTCAAGTGTTCTGGCCAGACACCCTGTGGAGGTTGCCTCTGGATAATACTTGCAAACTTTTAAATTCTCTAACTTTATTACTAACTTCAGTCATGGTACTTCAAGCAAGTTCTATAGTTCAGCAGGATCCCCGTCATCTTGAGTAGACACTGAAATTGACAGCTGGAGAAGGCAACTTGCAATATACAGTGGTCATATTGAATAGAATGGGATAGTATAGAAAGGATGGGACCATTGGATAGCCAGCACAAGGTCTCATATTTTGGTAGTCATCATAACCTGAATGTAAGTTTTTTCCCAGTCTCATGTCTCCATTAGCATCTTGCTGAGGTGTTGGAAATGTGGAAAGGAACACCCACCAGCAAACTGAAAGCCAGGTGCAAGAAATGTGAAGTGAGAAGTACCATCTTGAGTTTCTCCATGAGGTCAACACTGGCAGTAGTGAAAAAGTGGGTACCAAAGTGACAAACACTACTGGGCCAACAGAGATCAACAGGCCAATAAGATCCATCTCTAAAAACTTGCAAAGTTGATTGGAGGTGCTATTGCACATGCCGACAAGAGTCACTTCCTGTCTGTAGAACAGTGGCAGTGCTTGAATTGTTTGACTCAGTGTGGTTGTTAGTTACTGGATGAACAATTTCATCAACTTGGTGCATCAACTTCAGGCAGAGAATGCTAAACTTAGATGAATGGTAACACAGGGTTTTTCCTCAAGATCCTACCTTGAGTTTCCTACATGCATGAGAGGAAGCATTGTGGTGGGTTGAGGAGGGTTAACAACCTGGGGTGCAGCAGCCTTGTGGACAATCTTGTAGTATAAATATTAAGAGTTTTCTGTTGATTCTAAGTTTTAAGAAGAGTTGTTTCTAGAACATGGGGACATCTTGTTTAACTCTCTTTGGGATCAGCAAGCAGAGACATTCTGTAAGAGAACTCTTGTTGAGTACAAGCTTTTGGAGCACACCATGGAAAATGGTATTTTGGGTTAAGAAGGGTCCATCTGTGCAAGTGTACAGCTGGAAGCTTGTTCCTGAAACTTGCCATCAGGGTTTGGGGTCCGTATTTAATACTTGTTTTCTGTTGACCTCCTTGTGTCATCTGCTTGCTTGTCAGTTACCTGTAGAGTAGTGAGAGTGTTAGTTATTACTGTGGGGAGTCAGGACTTGGGGCACTATATATTGTTCAATTCGCTTCCTGAACTCATCCAGTCCAGTTTCATGTCCAGCAGGATGATTCTGAGCCAATAGCACTAATTCAGTCTTAATTCTGAGGCTCTCACAAGGGAAGTATCCAGCATGAAATCTACCACTTGCTTGCTGGATCCAATTCCTACGAATCTGTTCAAATTGTGCTTCTCTGTGTGGTGCCCTACTATCCTCAGCATTATACATGAATCATTGGAGACTGTGGTCATTCCAGCAGTGCTGAAGACTGCTGCTGTTACACCTGTACCAAAGAGAGAAAATGTTTCTGTGGATGATTTTAACAATTTTCATCCCATCTCAAATCTTCCGTTTGGGGCAAAAATACTTGTTGCCTCTCAACTCTGTACTCATCTGACAACCAATAACCTCTTTGAACCCCTTCAATCAGGTTTTCATAAATTTCACAGCACTGAAACGGCGTTAGTCAAAGTTACCAATGACTTGTTGATGGCCTCTGATTCTGGAGCTACCTCACTTGTTATTCTTCTTGACCTTAGTGCCGCCTTCGATACTGTGGATCATGGTGTTTTACTTACCCTCCTTGAAAGTGTTTTTTGGTGTGTCCAGGAAAATTTTAAACTGGTTTAAATCCTATTTTACTGACTGTTCCCAGTTTATTTCTGTGTGTGGCTTTAAGTCTGACACTTGCTCGGTGCTCACTGGTGTTCCTCAGGGTTCAGTTCTAGGCACTCTACTCTTCAATATCTATCTATCTCCACTTGGGCATCTGCTTTGATCGCTTGGCCTCCATTATCACTTTTATGCTGACGATACCCAAATCTACATTCACTCTAAATATGGTGAAAACATTGATGCTTGTTATCTTTCTGACTGTATTTCTGAGATAAAATCATGGATGAACAATAACTTTCTGTGCCTGAACAGCGGGAAAACTGTGGTTATGCTTATAGCTTCCCGCCACCAAATTCACAAAGTGGCTCCACTGTCTCTATTTGTTGATGGTTCTGTTTTAGAGACCCAAAGTAGGATGAGGAACCTTGGTGTAATTTTTGACACTAGCCTCACTTTTGATATTTTTTGTTCAGGGCACTGTGAAGGCATCCTTTTTTCTTCTCAGAAATATGGCCAGACTATGCCCAATGCTTAACTTATCTGTCGCTGAAAAGTTGATTAATTCATTTGTTGTCACACGGCTGGATTACTGTAATGCCGTTTTAGCCCAAGTTTCTAAAACAGCATTAAACAAATTGCAGTATGTTCAGAATCTTGCTGCCCGGATCCTGACGGGAACCAGGAAATGTGACCATATTACTCCTGTTTTGAAGTCCTTACACTGGCTCCCGGTTAGGTTCTGTGTCGATTTCAAGATCATGATTTTGACATACAAGGCATTACATGGATTGGCTCCACAATACTTATCTGGCTTATAAATCTCTTACAACCCAAATCGCACACTCCGCTCCTCACAGTGTAATCTGTTAACTGTTCCACAAACACACCTAAAATCTATGCGTGACAGGGCCTTTTCTGTCTACGCTCCATCACTTTGGAACTCTCTTCCCCCTGAACTCAGGGAAGCCCAGACTTTTGGCATTTTTCAAGCTCTTATCAAGACACACTTTTTTAAACTTTCATTAGACTGCTGATGTCTTTTTAGATTGTGTTATATTTATTTTTTACTATTAACATTGTTGTTTTTGTTCATATTTTGCAGAGGGGTCAATTTGTTTTATTTTTCTGTGAACTGTGATTTTATGTTCAGTGCTTTGAGAAGCTGCTTTAAAGGCGCTTTATAAAATAAATTTTATTATTATTATTATTAGTAGTAGTAGTAGTATTAGTATTAGTATTAGTATTATTATTATTATGTCTCAAAAAGAAAAAATTAAGGGTTATGGGATGGCCTAGTCAAAGCCTGGATTTGAATCCCATTGGGGGATTTGAAACAGGCAGTATATGCAAGAAAACCCCTTAAACATCTTGCAACTGAAAACATATTTCATGCAAGAGTGGTCATTAATGCCAGCAAGCCTGATGGATTATGCAAAATACCTATAAGAAGTTCTGATAAATGGGGCAATGCTGGCTTCTGAGGCCAAGGGTGTACTTACTTTTTCCACAGAGGAATATCACATCTATTGATACTGCTGTTGAATAAATGATTGAAAAGCTAATTTTCCTTGTGGGTTTGTTCAAGTATATCAACTTCATTAATAGGCACTGTTTAAAAAATGACCTAATGTTTGCTTGTCCAAATGTTTCAAAAAAAGCCAACAATTTCCATGGGGTGTCCTTATTTTTCACATGACAATATTGTATAAACAATTATCAACACAACCGTTTCAGTCTCTTCACTTCACGTCTTATTGGTTAATTGATTTTATTTGGTCAATTTAGGATTTGTATTACTAAAACCTGATGAACATTATTAGTTCCATCATTCAAATTCACAAGTGCATCAGTCATAAGGAGGAAACCTGCACACTAAGGAGACTTCTCCCCTCTATTCACTGAGTCCAGCCCCAAAAGATCATGCATAACATGCATACTATATAGAACACACTCTTTCTACACTCTGGGGGAAAATGGCATGGCTTGGACAACTCACTGATCAAGTTCCTCTGCTGGAGTGCATACTTTTCTTTGCTCAGATATATGTTATGACATGGTTATTTGGGGAGGGTTGCCTCTTCTGTGCTTTAGTTTATGCTCTTTCTGGAGAATGAGTAGGAAAGAAGATGAAACTGTTTTTTCTTAGAAAGGTTAAGGTAGGTGTTAGATGTAGACAAATGCAGCAATACCAAGTTTAGTATAAATAATGATAAAGATTTGTGTTTTCTTAGTGTTTGTGCACAAGTGTGAGTCTATTTTTGTGTCACTTTGCAACACTTGTTAAATCCTTATATTCAAGAAGTACGTTCTCCTAATGAAATCCTAATCATTCTTTGGTTTAGACTTTGGATTTTTATTAGCAGTAGAAATGAATTGCAAGAATGAATCTTCATTTACAGGGACTCCTTCCACCATCTGTGATGGTCTAAAGTTAAGATGGTCCAAAGTATGAGATGAATAAGAGAATGAGAAGGAACAGTGTATTCTTTCTGACCTATCAAATGAGAAGGAACACTGTATTCCTTCTGACATATCAAGCCAGCAATACTTTACATTCAGTTAAAGGTCAAAATGCTGGCAAAATCTAGTCCACTTGATATTAAATGTTTTAGCTTTTGGGAGAATGGGGGCTGTTTACCATCTGTGGGTGATAAAAAGTGTCTATTACAAGCAAGCATCTTAAAGGATTCCTTCCCTATTAATGGTCTTTCCTTCTGTTGTTATCACGCTTTCAATTTGGTGAGACAGTAGGCAATATTTGTCCATGTGTCCATCAACAGTATCCAAAAATTTATCCAACCCAGTAATGTTGTGAAGAAGCAAGGGAAAAAACTTTAGAGTAAAAAAAATTACACATAGAGATAACAACCTGTTAAGGGATGAGTCCTGCAAAGCTTAGGATACCCATGGGGATCCCTGTTCTTTCCTGTTTTAGAACTGTGTGCAATATTGCAAGCCTTTGGCCACCTGCCATAGTTGTGAGAGGAGGGGAAGTAGAGTATATAAACACTAATTACTTAGACCATCTAAGTTCCTGTTTCATCTCTGGTAATCACACAACTATGGCTTCAAAAAAGGCCTCTTCTCCAGCCATGGTAAGTTCATTAATTGCTGTGAATTATTATTATTTTTCTTAATTTTGAATTAAGAAAATCTAAATTTGTCATGTATAGCTGAAAAATACATATATAACGTTACACTTAACCATGTATTTTAGCTTATCATGGCTTATTGTAGCCCATGTGTACCAGTGCTATCAGTTATTTGACTTAGCATGAGGTGATCTTGAGTGACATGGTATTATATTCTTTTGATATGAAAAATTTCTCCTTGCACTACTTTTTATTTTCCATTCATTCATGATACAGTGTACACTGAAAAAGGTACATAAGCATATTACTCGGAAACACGGTGGCACATTGGTTAGCATTGCCATCTCACATCCCATGGTCCTGGATTCCATTCTAACCTTGTGCTACTGACTTTGTGAAGTTTTGCATGTTCTCCTTATGTCATGCCAAAAACTGGTAGGTGAACTGGCCACACTAAAGTGTGTGTGTTTGTGTGTGGTGCCTAACATCCCATCTGGGCTGAAATCTACCATGACCCTGACCAGGATAACGAGGTTATTGATGATAAACAAACAAATTAATGTATGTGGCTTATTTGTTCATGTTTCTCAATATAATTTACTATAAAAAAAATAGGTGCATAAAGATAAATGAAGACATCATTTAAAAATGTCAAAAATCTATTACAATAAAAGTGTTAGTCAGTCTTAATTAGATGTTATGCCAGACTATATCTCAAGTTCAGTCTATAAATTCTGGCTGTCGAGAGGCTTTTAACTTTCTAAAGGTAATAGAAGTTGACTGAGCATGCACACTATGTGGCACTTTATTACTGGAGTATATTGTCATGAATGATGGTCGATCTCAATTGGCATATTCATGGAGCTTATTCCTCCTATTTCAGGTCTGCCATTTGATATGTGCAGCTCATTGTTTTCAATTTAGCCTCCATAAACCCAGGGGTAGGTGGCATGGCATCCAAAATATTAAGCACAATGAGGGAGTTAATGTTAGTGCCAGACTGGGGAATGTGTGACCCAACAGCTGCCACACTGTGACCTTCCTGGAAACCAACATCTGCATTATAATAGTAAGATCTTATAACTGGTATGTGTTAGTATTGCATTTCAAGATAATTATGAGACGAGTGATGATGCGGAATTTTAGCTTGTCTGTCACTAAACCCATTTGTGGAAGTGGTAGTCTTGTAACATGATTCTCACTCCTTGTTTGCAGAATGACTTCAGCAGTGAGAAAATTGAAGGTAAACAAATGTGTGAAAAGAAGTCTGCCCATATGGATGTATTTTGTAAAATACTTAATTGAGATCTTGATCTGACACCATAGATTATACAGTGAGGAAAAAAAGTATTTGATCCCCTGCTGATTTTGTACGTTTGCCCACTGACAAAGAAATGATCAGTCTATAATTTTAATGGTAGATTTATTTGAACAGTGAAAGACAGAATATGAACAAAAAAAAAAAATCCAGAAAAACGCATGTCAAAAATGTTATGAATTGATTTGCATTTTAATGAGGGAAATATGTATTTGACCCCTCTGCAAAACACGACTTAGTACTTGGTAATGACTTAGTAATTACTTTTAATTTTCAATGCCCTGGCTGAGGAAAGGAGGTTCTCACCCAAGATTTGACGGTACATGGCCCCGTCCATCGTGCCTTTGATGCGGTGAGGTTGTCCTGTCCCCTTAGCAGAAAAACACCCCCAAAAAGCATAATGTTTCCACCTCAATGTTTGACGGTGGGGATGGTGTTCTTGGGGTCATAGGCAGCATTCCTCCTCCTCCAAACACGGCGAGTTGAGTTGATGCCAAAGAGCTCCATTTTGGTCAACTGGGTGAAAGTGTTGTGGAACACTTTCAAGAACACCATCCACACCATCAAACATGGAGGTAGAATCTTGGTCAAATACATATTTCCCTCATTAAAATGCAAATCAATTTATAACATTTTTGACGCATTTTTCTGGATATTTTTCTGTCTCTCACTGTTCAAATAAACCTACCATTAAAATTATAGACTGATCATTTCTTTGTTAGTGGGCAAACGTACAAAATCAGCAGGGGATCAAATACTTTTTTCCCTCACTGTACATAGTGGACTTAGTTTCTACTATATTGTCCATCTTTTCCTTGTGCTACACCCCTGCAGACATCCGAGATACCTTCTCACTCTTCATTAAGTCACCCAAGGGTGAAATCTCACTTGGTCAGTGTGGGGATGTGATAAGGGCTTTGGGTCTGAACCCTACCAATGCAGAAATCTTTCAAGTGGTGGGGACATCAAACCCCGAGGGTAAGTTTGAAAAAAATTAATAACCCAATAAGTAAACAAATTAAACTTGAAGAAAGCATGAGACAACAGTCTGCTCTTTCTAACATATCAAGCCCATTGAATATATCACACTTAATAATATGCCCCCCCCTATTCTCCAAATTCCAAATAGTCTCGATCATTGACCCCTAGATACACAACATATTATAAAAAAAACTAACATGGGTACCATGTGCAGCTGTAATTAGCATTTCATAGCTCCATTGCCATATTAGTATTAGCAATGAGTTTTCTGTTCACTAAACATTGACAATCTTAGCTCTCTTGAATGTTGTACCATTATGATTGAAGCTGACAGTGTTAAAACATTGTATTTACACTGGCCAGAATTTTGATTTAGTAACTATGTCGACTTTTCCTATACTAACTTATCACTAATTTCCACAAGAGCGTCTTGAACAGAAGTCTCACTTACACCTAGTGGTGGCAGTAAAGTGTAGCAGATGACTCTCCTTGTAAATAAATGAAAAGTTCAATCATGAGAGACCAGTGAATGAAGAAAAGAGAATTGTTTATTGAACAAATGATATGATTTGTCTCTGAAAAATTCTTCGGGAATTCAACTCTAAAAGGGTGCTCACACCGAGGAGATTTACACCTATAATTCAATGTCTAATATTTTATAAACGGAAGCAACACAAACAAAACTTTTATCGGCACAGACCAGCACAAACAGAGCACAAAGGACTGAGAGTATTTGGGGTGAATTTGGAGCGAGTGAGGGGGCTGAGTGACCCCAGAATATCCTATACATATTCTTTTAGTATCTCCAGAACTGAAGCAGCACAAACGAAAATTTTATGGCACAAATGATTGAGACATTTTGCTGACATTTTGTGTTGGGTGGGGGGCCAACTTCACGCGGGTGGGGGACTGGCCTTACCCGTAAATTACCTGAAATTTTGATTGCAGAGGTCAGACAAACCCAGGCGCCTAACAAACGTACCAAGTGTTATGAAGTGAGTCCATAGAGGCGGATACAAATGCAGAACTTCTTTTTATTGAAGACAGACACAGGGAACAGGTTCAAGGGAAACAAGTTCAGGGAAACAGGTTCAGGGGAACAAACACGAGGAAAGACGCACTAGGAACCAGCATATCTGAAACTTAGGAACTAGAAAATAAACCCTAAGAAAAAGCACTACATAATCAAAACACAGAGAAATAACAAAAACAAAATGAAAACCAAACACAACAGTGCCCTAACTTGGATTACTGCTCCAGCATATGAAGAGCGAAAAACAGGAAACTTAAATAAAACAATTAATCAATTAATAACAAACAGATTAGCATGGTTGAGAAAGGAAATGGAAGGAGACAACAGATTAAGAAGTTCTGCAAGGACCATCAGGGTGCCTTCTAGTGGCCAAATGTGGAATTGTCCCTAATGGCCATTGAGAATCTTAGCTGAATTGGTTACCACAATGGGTTTGCTCAAAGATCAGTCAAGAACGGCATCCTGAACCAAATTCAAATCCCCCTACAATAATATGTCTACTGTCGAAATCAGGGATGCTTGTGAAGAAATTAAGGTCTTGTTTGTTACTAATTAAAATGTGATGCAAGCAAAAAGTGTGACTTTGCTCTCCAAAGCTCTCTAAACTCCTTGTTGTGTTCCTGTGTTACAGAGCTTAACTACAAGTTAATCGACTTTGAGACATTCCTTCCCATGTTCCAGCAAATCTCAAAGTCTTCAAAAACTGGCAAATATGAGGACTTTGTGGAGGCACTACTTGTCCTTGACAAGGAAGGCAATGGCACAATCATGTGTGTCGAACTCCGCCAAATGCTTCTCACACTTGGTACTGAACTTTACTATGTAACATCTGTAGAACACTATTGCTGTTGTATTATAGATTTAACACGTTTTAGACATTTTACATTTTATTTATTATAGATTTTCATTTTTTATACCTTTTACATTTGCACTGTTACAACAGAATCCAAAGGTTATTTATCAAAAGCAAATATTGTTTATATCACTTACTCAGCATATTTATATTGTAAGACATTATATTAAGAAAAAAATATATATATATATATATTATAAGACATTATATTAAGAAAACAATATTAAAAAAGGATTAAATCCAATTTGTTTGCTAAATATTAGATATTGACATCTATTTCAATATCCTGTTCAAACACAGTTAATTTCCATCATAATAGAGTATTTCTTTCCATATTTCTATGGTAATACATATACCTTGTGAAAACAATGTTAATGTAAATCGACTTTAATTTGTCCTGCTATGTCTTATGTTATCAATGCTACTGCTTTCAGTCAATAAATGTTCATATTGCTAAAGAAAGTTTAAGAAATTTACAAATTTACCTTAGATTTGGATAATTGTTGTAATAATAACCAGTCTTTGTAGACTCATACTCTGGCCTCTATTGTAATAGACATACAGGTGCAAAATAGTATAACCCTACATTTCACATATACTGTACATTATATATACTGCATGTTTCCATTGTAATTTCCTGTGCCAGGTGAAAAGTTAACTGTGAGTGAAGTGGACCGCATTTTTGCAGGACAGGAAGAATCAGATGGCTTCATCAGATGTGAAGGTAGTCTAATGTTTCACAGTTCAAATGTCATCAGTGGAAACCTTCTAACCAAGCAGCATGTTTTTTTTTTTCTAAATGCATTTTCATTTTCTTTCTTAGCTTTTGTGAAATACATCATGTCAGAATGAAGGACTGACTCAGGTAAATAAATAAATAAATACATTTAAAAAGTTGAAGACTTTGTAATGCAGAAAGCATTTACTGTAACATTTAGTTGATCAACTAGATGTTTGCATTGAATTCTTCTTTACTTAGTGTGATTTTGAAGGTGTCTGCCAAATGAATACACATAATGTAGTCAATGTACCCACCATGGCATGCTTTGAAGTGATACAGTATATCCTAAATATATCATCTAAATTATACATCCTAAATATTTAGTCTATTTTTAGGATATATGAACCATCATGTACATAATTCTTTCAACTAACCTTTGTGTTGTTTATACTCCTGAAGTCCTGAACAGTACACCAACAGTGGCTGCCTGAGCAAGACTTAAGTCTAAAGTGTGTCATTCATCCTGGAAGTAAACTATTGAGTCTGCTGACTCAAAAGGCCTGCAAATGAATCAGACCTGCATCAAATGCCTTAGAATTTATTTAATGGTTATAAATAGTTGACATTGTATTTAATGGTTATAAATAGATGCTATAATAGAAAATGCTGTAAGTTTAAATGAGATTAAAAGTATGTTTTAAACTGTTACTACTGCTGTGGTATGTTTTTTTTTTCCTTTTCAACAAAGGAAGAGCAATTTATGAACTGATTCAAATGTATGAGTATGCTGGTGTGTCTAACAGGCAAGAAATGCAGACAAGTTAAACAATAGATTAATTTTTGCACAGTAACAAACAAAACATCTAGGAACTAGAAACACTGAATGCTTATAACTATAACCCAACACAGTGGTTTTCAAAGTGGGGCCGCCAGAGGGCGCCCGGGGCCTCAACAATTTGCTGTGACAAATAAAATTCTCACCAAGACAACCACACACACACACACACACAACCAATTCCTAATGTAATGTAATGTAAAGATGTAAGATGTCATTATTAATAAATAAAAAAGGGGGAGATATATTCAGAAGTCATAGAAGATGTGTTTTAAAGACATCTTGCAAAAAGGGGGCCTCGGTCAAATGTTAATGCCATTTGGGCTGCCATGCCCTGGAGAAGTTTGGGAACCCCTGGCCCAACATACACTTTGAGTTTTTAGTTTTTTAAATTTGTATCAATAAACAGGGACCACCATTTCCAGACATTTTGGCAGTGGAGCATTCTCAGGAGGGCAGTGTGTGTCACTGACATGGTTGAGTGGGTGATACAGGTACGAGTGTAGCAGGTTGTTTAGCATTGTTGGGAGTTTTTCCACCTCAGCTTCACTGATGGTTTAAGAAACAATCAAGCAACCTCAAATATCCAGCCAACAGCAGCCCTGGGGTCAGAAACTGCCACTGATAAACACATATACAAATTGTATACGGAAAAAACTGAACTGTAATCTCTAACTGTACATCTGCATAGTGTAACAACAAAGTAGATGCAGTGAATATATGATTTAAGATAGGATTTTAAGATATGATTTAATGATAGAAGGATTTTCAGATAGCCAAAGTAGAAATCTTAACCCTTTATTATGCATGAATTTTTTCTCTGTGTGTTTTTACTCTTCTTTAGGCATAAAAAATTACTTATATTTTACTTTCACATATATTTATCAAACATTTATGAAAGAGTCCACTCCAGTGGTTAGTTTAATTGTTAGTTTAATTATTAGTTTAATAGTTATTCTATTAAAATCCTTGCAATAGCCAGAAAATGGCTTTTGAATAGCTGTCCGCTGTAGTGACCACTATGCATGAAAGGTTTAAGCTTGGCTCTTACATCTTCAACTGCATGAACTGGATTCTTCCTCACTTGTAAATCTCATTAGATAAAAGTGTCTACCAAGTGAAATGTAAATGTAAAAATTAAGAAAAAGGTATTTGAGAGCAACATCAATACTCATTGGAGATGGTATGATTGCAATATCTCTCTGTACATTTCGGACATTCGCAATAGGAGGAAGTCCCAGGATAAGGACAAAGTGAGGATAAAACTCTTTTACCAGACAGGCACATTCTGAAACCGGGCTCCACTGGGAAAAAATCTTTACACTGTTCCTGGCTTGGTACGTTTTATGAACAACAATAGAAGTCGTTGTGTGAATGTATCTTATGGTAATTGCACACAACACATGTACAAATGAGTATGATCCACTGATTTTAATCTGTACATAAGCAAACTACATAGAAAAGTTCCTGGTTTGATTCCAGGCCTCTGCAAGCATAACATATAAGCATCTCAATGTCTTTGCCTCTTTATCCAAATTTAAAAGGAGTTTAGTGTGAGAGCAACAGTTGCTAAGCTGCCACCAGGCACAGAAACAGGAATGTCACAATGGGGAAGTGAAGATGGAGGCACAATGACAGCGTAACAGGACCAGAACCTAGCAGAGTAGACCTAGTATCATGGACTCAAACATTCAGTCTTTCTCTTTCTTTTTCTTAGAACTGATTATATATTCAAATTGTCCATATGTGCAAATAATTATTTAAAAAGAAAGAAAGAAAGGACGAAAGAAAAAGATTGCACTGCTGTCAGTAGAAATTGTCATTAAAGGGTCACACATACCACCTAGTGGTGTGCAAAAAGAAATCTATCCAGTTGTTTGAAGAATCATAGACTAATAGGTGTTAAAGTTGTCTCTAAAAACAACAAGGTTTAGCTACTGAATTATAATAATAATAATAAGTAGAAGACGAAGAGGAGGAAGAAGACGAAGAAGAAGAAGAAGAAGAAAAGAAAGAAAGAAAGAAAGAAAGAAAGAAAGAAAGAAAGAAAGAAAGAAAGAATAGGGGGCATGGTGGCTTATTGGTTAGCATGTTTGCCTCCCACTTCCAGGGTTGAGGGTTCAATTCCTGCCTTCACCCTGCATGTGTGAAGTTTGTATGTTCTACCTGTACTTTGATGGTTTCCTCTGGGTACTCTGCTTTCCTCTCCCAGTCCAAAGACATGCATTGGAGGCTGATCGGTGCTTCCAAATTGTCCATAGCATGTCAATGTGTGTGCTACTGTGCCCTGCAATAGGTTGCCACCTCATCCCCCACCAAGCCCTCTGGGATAGGCTCCAGGCTCCCCATGACCGTGTGTACAATAAGCAGTACAGAAAATGGATAGAGGGATAATCATCATCATCATCATCATCATCAGTACCCACTTCTTGATCAGTGGATAAAGAGAAGTCCAAGGAACACTGGGCATGAAGCAGATAATAATAATAATAATAATAATAATAATAATAATAATAATAATAATGAAAAAATTAATTTATGACAGCTTCAGGTGGTGAATTTGTATCTAAAATGTAGAAATCATAATAAAATGTAATACAATATACATAAATAATATAAGTACATAAATATATCAATTACAATTCATACAATCAGGTAAATTATGTGTTTGCACAACACACAACCCCCATACATTCCTGTTATTATACACTGCATATCCCATAATATAAATATTGTTATTATAAATTATGTTAGCTTTTTCACTGCAAACACCTCAATTAAATGTCAATACAATTGCACACATCTGCACTTTATTCCACATAAAGTCAATACGTTTTTGCCATCTATCTTTTATATCATATTTTTTTATATTTTCTTTTTCTACTTCTATAGAAGTAAAATCTGTGTTTAATGTAAATCTTTTTTTTTTTGTCACCTGACACTTGTAGTAAGCATTTTACTGCATGTCATACTGTGTATGGTCGTGTGAGTGACCAAAAAAAGTTTTATCTGAAATCATGCAATTACAAAGATTCTTTTTAATTGTTTTATATTTTTTTCTAATTTACCTCATATTGCTTCCCTTAATTCTTAGTATGATTTATCTAAAATAAAAAATAAAAAAATAAAATAAAGTAATAATCAGACAGTGTGTGGGGGTGGGGGGTGAGGGGGGGGGTTCTGTGTCTATTGGCTTCTGGTGTTGATGTCATCAGCTTCTAGATTGTTCTTTGACGATGTCATGTTCTCTACTGACCTCTACTGGCCAATCATGGGATTTACAGTTAGCACTATACCATAATCACACTGCTGTATAACAGATCTCATTGGGTTATTGATCAATGTTTAGCACATCATCATTTATTTATACTCCCATACCCCCCACCCCCCACCCTACCCCCAAACCCCAGCTTGCATTAAGACACACTCTTTATCTGCACTTTGACTAAATGCTTTGCATGTATATTATTTGTGCACTATCCATAGTCCATAAAGTGCAGAGCTTGTGACTCCTATCATAAGTTTAATGCTGTCCAGGTACTCAAAGCAGTGACAGCAGATTCGTACACCATGATCCGGATACACAGACACCCGGCACTAGACAAATCCCTTTCCTCAACTGTGGGAAGCTAAAGTGACAGATGTTTTCCTGGGCTTACTTCCAAAAATAAAAATAAAAATGTGTGTGTGCATGTGAGAGAGACAGAAAAATGGTGGTCCCCAACATTCTCACAGCAATCTGAATTACAGAAGAATCTCCTGAGAATTCCTAAATGTGCGGAATTTCTCAGGCCAGTGAAGTCTGATAAATGCAAACAAAAGTCTCAAGAGAATATATTAAGATGGAAAAAAGATGGAAAGCGCTGCTGTATCATGGTCAACTTCGACTCAGCACATATTTCCTATATGTCAAATGTGAACAAATTCCATTCAAGTGGAACGCTAAAAAGGCTTGGTGGCTGAAATCTAATCAAAATATTGCATTTGCATGTATTTAGATCTTGGAACATTAGTCTGACAATTATAGTATTGTGTGATATTGAGCCGTATAGTTTTTACCTCCAATAAGCAGAGTATTAATGTAAAGGGTATCCCAAAAGTCAACTTACACAGGGGACTATTATTTGCCAGCTCCCCGTTGGCCGTGCCTTCATCAGTAGATGTTTGTGGATGTCCAATTCTCGGGTGGTCTGCAACACTTCCAGTTTTTGAATTTGTTAGTAAGTTTGGTGACAGTGTCGTGTGTGATGTGCTTGCCATGTTTCTTGTTAAAGCAACAACTTCCCGATCCAACCATGAGAATGATTTCAATACATTCTTCTTTTGTCAGAGGCATTCTTAAAGGCTATAAAAATGTTGGAAGACATTTTGCTAAAAGTGTTACTTTGCCCTATGTATGGAGACTTTGGGGACAATCTGTATATTTACTTATTTCTAAGCACTATTTTTGTGTAAAACTTAAGAAAAGTCAGGCCTTGAAAATTCATGGTCATGAGATATCTCACAAATGTCTCAGTTCATTGTGTTTGCTGTAATGACATGACAAATCCTTGTGATGCCAGATCAGCGACACAACAGAATATGGAACACATAGATATTTTTTTTTACATGGTGCATTGTGAACCATTAATGAGTCATGTGAACCATTATATGAGGTATGGCAATTAGTGAGATAGATTTTAGTTCTTCTTGAATGAAATGTTCATAAGTGAATAACTGATACCAGCTCTGTGGTCACTTTAACAATTCAGAGTGCTCATGATTTTTGTTCTAGGCTAATACATGCACATGCAGGCAGCATTTATGAAGGAATTGCCTGATAGCAGAGCATATATTTACAACAGTATCCTTATTTTGTGCTGAAGTTGCACTGGATATTTTGTGTTCTGGTTACTGGTTCCATACTGGTATCCAACTGCGTTGGTTGTCAAGGCTCCTGACTAAATTTTACCAGTTTAACAGTTAAAACATTTATCAGCATCTCATTTCTCAGAAAATTGTGATTTTGTGGCTCTGATTTGCTAGAAAATGGTTTGGACCACAGCCAGTGACTGGAAATTTAGGAACAGCTGTATCCCAGAACACTAGTATTCCAGAATCAAGTACAACAAGTTTACGTTTACATGGATAGAGTCAGGATCATCAACATTTTGGTGTGTACCAGGTTGCATGTGCCCAGAACTTTCCTTCCTAGAGTTCCTTTATGGGTCTCAGCATACTTTTACATTCACTTGTTTGTATGAGCTTTTGAGGTGTTTTCATTTATTTATTTTTTATGATATATAAAATGTATTGAATAAAGTCTGTACATATGTTGACCTTTATTTTACAGCTTGCTTATGTTTAGCAAGCTAATGACCAGCAAGCTTACCAACTCACTAGCTGTCTTCATCACACATGGTGAATAGAAATTCAATTCAACAGTGTACTCTGAATGAAACCTCATAGATTGTCTAATTTAAGCTATTTTCATCTTGACCCAACTGTAACTCAGTCAAGTTAACTTGTGTGTTCTTTTCAGTAATATATAGAACAAGTAATGGAAATCTGACACATTCTCTTTCCCACAAGTCTCTAATCACATCCACTACTTAATGATTAGTGAGACTGCATATGCTGATGTAGTTGAGGGGACAGTAATCTTAGTGTAATCTATTAAATAAAATGAACAATAGTTTAGTGAATTCCTTCCTAAGTTTGAAAGTGGACGTGTACTGGAAAGCTGGAAGTTATACAATGCCAGTGTAAGCTAGACCCATATTAAACTTTTCATTCAATCATCTTCAGCAACTACTTTATCCTGGTCAGGGTCACACTTTGAGCCAGAGCCTATGGCAGGAACACTGGCTGCAAGGAATATAGAACGCCATCGCAGGTCACCATGATCACACACTCATGTACACCAATGCAGAGTACTTGAATGTTTTTTAGATGTGGGAGGAGACCAATGCATACAAAGACAGAATATGTATATCAGTAACCCAAGCTAAGAAAACCTATCAAACCAGGAACCTTAGATCAGTGAGGTGGCACCGCAACCCACTGCACCACTGTGCCACTCGATTTTAAACGCAGACCTGTATACGGTATATTGACTATACCAAATCATTTACTAAATTGATAAATTAAAATTAAAAGTGAGATATCATATATATATAATATATATATATATATATATATATATATATATATATATATATATATATA
This sequence comes from Ameiurus melas, assembly GCA_012411365.1. NCBI lineage: Eukaryota > Metazoa > Chordata > Actinopteri > Siluriformes > Ictaluridae > Ameiurus > Ameiurus melas. The sequence continues at coordinate 28,612,295 of CM022760.1, read as the reverse complement.
TATATATATATATATATATACAGTGGAAGTTTATGAAGTGGGTATATAAGTATTTGGGCATGTTCAAAATGTCTCGGAACCACTAGAGATTGTGATGAGCAAATATGACCATGTGAATATGTTGAGCAAAACCCACAAAAACATTCACATTTTACGGCAGACGTCCTCATCCTATACGACTTAAATGGATCTTATTTATAAAACTGAGTTAGGGTTAGAGTCCTTGCCCAGACGCCGAGCAGTGGCTTATAGTGTGCTTCTAGCGCCCCGGGCCTCCATCAGGCAGTTGACGGAAGTGCACTAGGCAACAGTGTGTGCGATTGCAGCTGCAGAGAGACAATAACGCCGTCGGCAGGGCAGGTAAGCAATACCCGTTCCTCTATCACTGCTTTATTTATTCTTTTTTGTTGCATTCGACGCGGATGTATCAGGAATCCTTTGTATATGACCTTGCATGGTTTTAAAAGCGGCGCATAATGTGTCCCGCTGTATCTTTTATTTATTTATTAGTTCTTTTCTTGAGACCGTCGGGCCCGCACATAAATAAACTATTGCTCGGAATAGCGCATAGGAGATCTTCTATTACAAAATGCTATAAAAACGTCTATGAAAGGGAACGGCTTAAGAATGAAACCCGCCTTTGCACCTTATTCCCAGAGAGCCGCCAGTGTAACGGCATTTATTATGGCACTTCCACTCCCATGTATATATAGGCTATATATATAAATATATAACCATGTAGCCTTCTAATTGTCCTGGTTTTCTCCAATTCCTTTATCGAATGCAATGGGGGGTTTTTTCTTCAGAATGTGTTTTTTTATTATTTGTTTGTTTGTTTATTCTCATTTCCTGCCGTATTTGGATCAATGAGAATGTCTTATTGGACCATTGTGTGTTTTTCCCAATGAACCCCTCGCCATGCGTAAAAGCCCTACAAAGCATCTCATCGCCATCGCGTGCGCTCTTTTTAGACATCTAAATTTGCGCAAAAGCGCGTTTCCGAGCCGCCCTCGATTCTGGTTTAGGTGAAAATATGCTCCCTTTGTCGGTTCGAGACGATTTTCTATGACATCGGCTATGGCCGTGCACCTGACTGTGCTTGGCGTTGTCGTCAATCATAGTCAAACCCATGAAAAATTGATAATAACCCAGAGATGATTGTGTCTGTAGATGTGTATCATGCATGAGGATGTGCATATATGACACATGGAGTGCTCATTATTAAGCCTGTTATCCTGCACCCACATGGCCCTGATTGGATTGGAGATGGGGGTGAAATAGAGCCTTGGCATTGCTCTCAATGGGACGAGCAGTCGTCCTGATGTTACAGCTATACCTTCTGTTGACAGATTAAATCTTCATTGAATCCATTGATGCATCTTAAGCCATTGTTTTCCAATCCAATCCTCAAGGGACTATACCATGTGGTCCACATTTCTGCTGTGTTCATTGTTCTTCACTGCTCGGTTTAGGTGTTCTTGGAAACCAATTCAGACATATGAACCGTCTAGAGGTTCTCCACGACTGGATTAGGAAAACATCCTTGAGGTAGTAGTAATATTTAGACCTAAGCAAATACATGTGCCAACATTTCAAGAGCTGGTGATCTGTAAGAAAAAACGTGCAACAGACATTGCATGGTGGCATTACAAACGTGCTCATGGAGAACGGACACTTTCTCAGCATTTAAATCTGGTACACTTACATTTAGGTTCATTTCATAGGGAGATATTTTTTATCCAAAGCAACTTATAAGCGTGATAGAATACAATATGAGCATCTTGTTGTTTGAGATCCTAAGTACGGCACATCTGTGGTGCAAGTAAGTCCAAAGCATGATTAATTTTCTGCTCATAAGCAATTTCTGAACTTGGGGAATCAATTAATGGGTTGAAATCACCAAACCTGATTGGGCTCTATCCTTTATGATCATGTTTGAGAGTCCCTTCTGAAATCGAAATGACTACACATGGGTAATTAGATTTATTTGGCCCGGACATGGCCATATTAAATGTAAGTTGAATAACTCAGTAGAGTGTTTTCCTATATAATCTAAATCAGTTGCAAGTAGTTCTGAAAGCTGATGTTTATTTTTGAATATAAATTTCTCTTAACATGATGTCAGTAAATAAACAAAAACATAATACCTGTTCAAGTGCCTTTACCTTGGCGTTCTACTTGCATATTTAATGCACAGATGGAATGTGGAAGTAAGATATAAGGACAGTATTTAATTCCACAGTTTACACTACAGTTAAGGGCAATTCATTGAGACAATTGTTGAACAAATTTAGAACTAAGAGGTCACAGTCCCGATGAAAGCAGTAGTTGCTTGTAAGTCAAGGCAAATTCATTCTAAGAGACAGATCAGTGGATAATTTGATAGGATTTACATAATATATGTACATTTGCAGTGTGAATGCGTACAATATTATTCTTCATCAGACCTCAGAAAATGTACAGTACAAGCAACACAGGAATTGAAACAAGTCAGTGCAAGAACATTCAACATTCATGTGGCAGCATGCAACATACAATTCATATATTCATATATACAGTATATGGCATGCGTATAGCGTTTGACTAAGAGCAAGAGTTATATGATTCTTTTTACACTATGCAGCTTGACTGGAGTCTCAGTGTACGTATGGTACAACACTGTTTTCTTGACTTTGCCTTTAAACATCCTGATATTCTGGTGCCAAGAATCCCTTCCCTCCCAGTCAAAGTTCAGCCAGCCTCATAGTGCAAGTCATAAACAGCACGTTTCAGACCAATAGCTTGCAGTACAGATTAATGGTAATTTTCCTGTTCCCCTGCTCAGTGCTTCCTAATAGAGAATACATTTTCTGATCCCACAGTCAACTCCATATAATGCACACTTACTAATTCTTAGATAAAAAAAAAAAAAGACTCTATTCAGCACTGGCTTCAGAATATTTACCACACCATGCAACATTCTATGATCAATAAGCTCTCTGCAGAAAAGCCTGCACTGATCTTGGTAATACTTTACAATAACAGGACATGAATAGTCATGCACTAATACCTGAATTAATACTTACTTAAATATGAACTAATGATGAGTTAAGCCATGTACCAATCACGAACTAATGAAGTGTTAACCTTAACGATGACGTGAGTCTTGTGAATTCATGCGTGAATAATGACCACCTTAAGTACGTGTTAGTACAATGCTTGCTGGTTAATGTAGGCTATTAATTAAATAAACTAAGATAAACTAAATCAATCATGCTCTTTACGAAATAAATAATTTCATATTGTTTATATAATTTGCCATGTAGCTGTGTACACAAACATAATTGTACGGTGCTGGATTAATAATTTAATCCTTTACATTGATCCTCCTTATCGAACATAGAAAGACACTAATAATGAACATTAGTCATTTCATCTCAAGCAGTTTTATGTCATTCTCCATCCATTTCTCTTCAAATCCCACTGTAGTACTAGTATGTGGTCTGCGTGGATAGGGCGCGGGGCATTGCTCCTTTGCCCACAAGAGTGAAATCTGATTTAGTTCACACATACGTGTTAATTAATACATTAACATGTACTAACGTGGTCGTTATTCACACATAAGACTCACATGGTCGTTAAGGTTAGTTCTTTATTAGTTTGTGATTAGTACATGCCTTAACTCTTCATTAATTCCTATTTAAGTAAATATTAATTAGGTATTTGTGCATGATTACTCATGTACTGTCGTTGTAAAGTGCTGCCCTGATATTGGCAGGCTTTCAAAGAGAAGGAAACTTTTTCAGTGACCTCTCAAAGCAGCATTCTTGCATTACATTGCAGTGTTTAATTGGAGTGACAGAGGGGAATTAGGTATAAGCTTGTTACAACACCAGTGTCCTCCCCAGACAAGCTGGCATGGCAGGCTGAGATGAGAATCAGTGCCACAGGCAATGCTGTTCATTGTAAATGTGCAGCTGCGTAGACTTAGGCCATTAGTCGTCCCAGCAGAACCATGACGAACCGAATTCCAGAAGTTCACATTTATGGGATTCCACATGGTCCCGTTTCCCAGTGTTTTGCTGGGGCCTTTCAGGAATGCTACATCTTTCTCACTGCTTTTGGTTCTTTACTGTGTAAAGACACAACAGCTGTAAACTGGGCAACAAAAAAGGGGAGAAAAAGTCTTCTCCACCTGATTTGACTACCTCAGCTTACAAAACTACACTGAATGGAGCACACAGAATGGCATAAATATCTGTCTATGTATATTAAAATTTTCATTACCAGTGTAGCGCAATAAACGCTAATTCCAGGTGATATTTTTTGACAGCATCCTTTATTTGGGTAAAGGAGGCCAGTTAATGTAATATGGATTTCCTGTCTCAACACTGAATAGACGTAATCAGTAGATAGTCTGGTAACATTTTATAGCAAACTTCTGAAACTGCAAAGCTGGTACAATTTCATCAGCAGGCTAGATGGCAAAGATCTATCATAATTCTTGCAGGCATTTTTATGACACATGCTATTCATCATAATATGTAGGTTTTGCTAATAAAGTAACAACAAAACAATAGTAGCACAAGTAATAAGCCAATGGAAAACTATATCATATTCTTATTTAATTTTTCATCAGCATCATATTGTTAAATAATTGTAGACAAACCTACAGTCAACTGACCATTCAAGCTTCCCCTGGCCATAAATACACAGTGAGTCAGACAGCGTCTTACTTAGGGTAGTTTGATATGCAAGTATCTATTTAGGCATTCTCTTATCTCTCTGTGGACTTACATTAGAGCTACTGTGTAATTGGTTGCTTTTTCACAAAGCAGGCTGGGAGAGAGGAACGAAAAGATGGCGAAAGAGATCTGGAGAGAATAGGCAGATCGAGATAAGATCGGGGAAGGAAAACGATGCTGAGTAAAGCTAGGTCAGAGAGGCAAGGGCAGTCATCCATGAAGGAAGCATCCTGGTCCTGCAGCATCCTCAATCACGCACATTGCATGCCCTGAGTGAGCATGGTTTTGCTGTGTAATTCTGGGTCAACAAAACATATCATCTCTGAAGTGGTACACCACAAGCTCTGATGATTCAGTCTCAGCATCAACAATAGTACAGACATTTTAGGACAAAACTTTTTAAAGGCTTTTCATCACTAGTCACCAGGGGAGCTAGCAGAAAGTTTGGACAATTTATTTAATTTTTTTTTACTTGGCTGTTCAGGGCTCTTGGAACCATTTCTGGCACCTTTGAACAGCCACTGCTACTGAAAATCATTTGCAAAATAATTTATACTTCTTGTGTTGCTGTGAAACCCCTAAATTGTTCTGTAAATTGGTCTGGTGCATCCAGATGCCCGAAGTGATATAATTAGTTGAATGGGTTCCAAATGTATGCAATTAAAGTGTCACGTGTCTCAAGATCTCTATAAATACACCTGTTCCATGGAAGGCCCCATAGTTTGTTGGAGAACATTCCTAAATAAATACAAAAAGCATCATTAACATAGGACTGGACAAATTCTGGAAAATTATTAATCAGGATTTGGTTATTTTTTTTAAAATCTCAAACTTTGAACATCCCATGAAGCACCAATAAATCCTTTATTAAAAAATATAAATAATATGGCATAAGCCTGATGAGCCAGGTAAGAGGGCATTAGTCAAAGAAGCAACCAAGAGGCTAAAAGCTGTTTTGATTATTATCGTGGGCTATTTTGTGTAGAATTGTGTCAAAATCCCAATTAAGTACATTTCATTGCTTGTAATACTACAAAATGTTAAAGAGGGGTGAATACTTATGCAAGCCACTGTATCAACTCTATTTGAATGTGAACTTCTGGCAGTGAAATGTGTTTCTAGGTCAGTGAATTTTGACACTGATTTCACCAGCAGTAAGGGAACGCAGGGATGGTTATCTAACACTGAGCTCTGGCTGTAGTAATGTCTCTTAGAATTGAATGCTTAATCCACAAGCCAGTATTAGGTGACCCATCTCACAGAATCATCTAGTCACGGTTTGTAATTATCCTTAGGTGCTGTGTCTTCAGACACACCCTCATAGTAACACATGTCTAGAAAACCGTGAAGCACAAATAACAGGCTGTCCAACCATTAGGTTTTGAGGCTTTGTTCTCACACACTAACAAGCATTAAATATGTGCCATGAAAAAAAAACAAACCATGTGCCAGAAAGGCATCATTGCTACCATGTGTGCGTGTGTGTGTGTGTGCATGTGTGTGTGTGAGAGAGAGATAGAGAGAGAGAGAGATTCATATAAACCTTTTAGGGCTGCTTTCTATACATATACAGATATGAATTGTGTGTTTTCTATGTGTAATGACTGTAAACTGAGGTGTGTCTTTCCAATGCTGTGTCAATATCAATGTTTATCTAACACTTCATGCCAACCTTCATCTCACTCCTGCGTTGGTGGGTTTGCTGAAGAAACAGAAGCTGAGCCAAGCCTGGATTCCTAAGCCATACTTATACACACTTGACAATTTAAATGCCTACCTTTGCCCTTCCCTCCAATAAAACACCAAACAAAGACACCTCTCTGTGTAAGTACGAGGTGATCTCCAGCTGTCCTAAGAGCCGAGTACTAAATCAGCAGGAAAAGTCCAGTGGAGAGATGAGTGGAAGTGTCAAAAACCTAATTTGGTTCCATGACGGTTGACAGGAGTAGCAGCCAGTGAGGGATGAAGCAAAAGGTCATCTCAAAACAGCCGGATCCTAGTGCAAACATCACGTGTTCTGTAAGGTTTGCGTATCGTAGAGGCACATAAACCAGGTGAGATTTTTCCCAGGCTGTGTGTCTCAGTGTTTCTTTCAGTCTCTCTTTTTCTCCTTGTGTGACACATATCCTGTGTTTGGCTGGAAATTATGAGATGAAAAGGGTTGAATGAACAAGTTGTTCTCTGTTATAGGCTGCTTCTTCATACATTGATGACAAAATATTCCTTCAGTTTTAATGATTCCACATATCCCAAGGGAGTTTGGTCAAACAGTATGTCTACTTCCCAAGGCAGTCCTAATCTGGCACCGTGTAGAGCCAGGTGTCCCTTGCCTTGCTTGTCTAGATGGACATCTCTCCAGAAAGTAAGGTCAAGGATAGAGTTAAGCTGATCTTGCTCCATAGCAGGGTTCAGGGCTTAGTCAAGGGATTTCCACTTTCCCCTCAAACAGCACTTTTAAGCATATGACCTGAGGGTAGCAATCTTCCTAATGCATTAAGGAACTGCCGCTATCTCCACATTTCTGATTGCATGTCTAGACTTGGATTTGAATATATAAGGAGAGAAACACTGAGCTCAGAGGGCAAATGGATGTACATGTGGGAGTCTGTCTAGAGGACAGGGCTGTCCATGTCATATTTGTGTGCCTGTTGCTGACGTGTCAAAGAACACAAGGAAGGAGGAACAGTAAAAAAAAAAAAAGCATTAAGCAGGATGTATAATCATTTTGTCTTTCCAAATCTCATCCAATCATAGGTTGCCATCTTATACAAGACCTTCTCACCCCTACATTTAAACATGCGAGCCATGTAATTATCACATGCAGTAATAAAAATGTGGAGATACATATGAAAGGGCTTATGTATTTCTGAGTAGGAACAACAGTTTCTAGTGTAATATTGTATACTTCTTCTGTCTGGTATTATGTAGTCCTCACTTGGTTGGACGCTTCTAGGTATACAGAAGATTTAAGTAGCTAATCGAGAGGAGCTCTTTGAAGGTTAAGTCATTTGACATTTCCTTTTTGATGCTTACTACAACCAGAACTCCATTGACATTTTGTTCAGCGTATTTTAATCAAATCTTTGTGGATACCTGATCATTCTTGACGTGGCCTAAACAAGACGAATGCTGCAATGTGCTCAATTGAACAGGACTCACTCATTTTACTAATAACATGCAGTTATGAGTGGATTGACCTGTTTGTGTGTGTGTATTTGCTTTTACAATTATGTAAGCAGTCGCAGTTAAGAGGAAGTGTTAGCTCTTGGTGTAAGAGAGGCCACTGACGTCTGCTTGACTGCACTATTTTTGTGAGTGTGTCTGAAACCCTATGCTGGACCTACATGTTGGCACATATAAATAGCTTGAACAGGTCCTGGGTCTGTTTACATTGAGCCCATGATTCCAGCATATGATGGCAATCTTTGTGAATGATTTCTGTTGATACAAGCCCAACACTTTGAGAGCTACAGGGCTCATGGCTCATCACTGTACAGAAAATTGGACTTCTATGGATTTTCTGCCTGTCCTCAGGTTATAACTATCTGGAATTTGACTGTTGTGCTTGGGAAAGTGTGTCTTCTCCAAGCTAAATGCTAATAAATTCTTTCTCTTTTCTCTCTCTCTACCCCCCACCCCTCTCTTTTTATTCCTGGATCTCTATGTTGCCTCCCTTCACCATTTCCTCTCTACCCTTTCAGACTGATCCTTATTTGCCATGGACCAGCAGCACGATTCATTCAACAGCCACTCTAACCACTGCAACTCGGCCGATGCCATGGCGAACTCCTTCGCTGGCATGACCATCAATGACCGTCACCATGGGGAGCAGTTGGAGAATGGCATCAGTCCAATGAAAGGTGAGGTGGCTACTGGGAAGTTTTTGCAAACTGACCAAAACTCTGCAGTTTATTTCATATAACTCATCGAGGGGCTGCTGACTGTTCCCTGGGTTAGGATCCTAACAAGAGAATGAATAAAAATCCAAACGCCTTATTAAAATGTTAAATATATTCAGTTAATATTTCTAATTCAACAAAACAATATTTAAAACCAAATCCATAATATAGATGTCTGAGAAATCTTCATCGTCATGACATTTTAGACCTTAATGTACGTCTGTGCTGTTTGCCCTGCACGCTAAATAAAGGGAAAGGACAAATGTAATTGTCTCTGAAGGGGACATTGCCATGAGCAAGCTGCTAAAATAGCAGATGAATCAAATCTGACATTCAAGTCTATTCCTAAACAGAGTTCATTGTGCCTGCATGGGATAATAGTGCCATTGTCATGAGCGCTGAAATCCTATCTTGGGTAATGTGTGGAAAAATAAGGTGATATGCTACTCAGAGATGAAAAGTGTTGAATAAAACAATTAGGCTTCATTAGTGGACTTGGCACGTATGCTATATTATTCCTAATCAGCATAAATGCTACATCCTATTGCTATATGAAATTTTCCATTATAAACCTGCCAAAATGCATGTGAATACATTTCACATGGCGTCAAAATACAGTTCTGATTATAAAGTCTATATTGCTTGATTTTCTTTTGGTTTTCTATATTTGGAATCATAATGTCCAGACTTTTCATAGGGTTCTCTATTAATTCTTATATTTGCTTTGTGGTGCAGCTGGTGTGGCAGTGGCTTTCTGATGTAGTCTTTTGTATTAATCTCTTTACACAAAGACAACAAGGCCATGCTTAACAGGGCCCTCAATCCAGGCTTTGCAGCTGGATCCTCTGTTCTGTAATCCTGACATGTGGGTCAGCCTCCTCTTAGAACTCTGTACTAGTGTAGTATGTGGTACTGATTCAGCCCTGCTATAAACAGATGTTTGTGTGTGTGTGTGTGTGTGTGTGTGTGTGTAGTATTGTGGCTTTTTGGAAATAGATAATTTAACTTTTTTTAAACAGACAGGAGCATGGCTGGTTCTCAGTCCAGTTAAAACATGCAAAAATGTGAACGAGGCTATCAGACTTTTAAACATTCCACCAAGATTGGCTCAACTATTTCTAGTTCATGTTGGTTGTTTATTCAATCACTAAGAGATATGAACATGAATCTTGTGTAGTGGGTATTTTCCCATAACAACATCAATCCAAAGCAACTTTTCAGAAAGTCTGGATATAAAATTCAAACTTAAATTTATCCCTAACGAGCAAGCCAGATTCAGTGATGGTAAGTTAAAAATGCCCGAAGGCAACAAGAGGAAGAAACCTTGAGGGAAACGAGACTAAAAAGAGAACACATCCTCATCTGGGTGACAAAGGATAGTACAATTATAGCATAATTCACTTTCTCTTCTATAACTGTGTACCATAAAGTCAAGCAGTGCTGTGGGGCAGCTGTGGCTCAGGTGGTAGCTGATGGTTTGATTCCCACCCCACGTCTCCACATGCCGAAGTATCCCTGGGCTCTGAACCCCAAGTTACTCCCAATGGCAAGCTAGCACCTTGCATGGCAGCTGTGTAGACCTTGGTGTGCAAGTGTGTGTATGTGTGTGTGTGTGTGTGTGTGTGTGTGTGTGTGTGTGTGTGTGTGGTGAATGAGAAACACTGTAAAGCACTTTGTAGAACTGCTATGGTTTAAAAAAAAAAAAAAAAAAAAGCTATGTAAGTGCAGACCATTTACCAAAAGCGCGTTGAAAGGAAGTTGAGTATGAGCATCGTTCAAGTTTTAAATTTAAATGTAAGCATCTTGTATCTCTTGTAACTGAAGTTATCAGCTGTAATGGATTAAGACTTGAGTGTAAACATGGTGCAACTTAAACTCTACCGCTAGCTTCTTATCATTTATTCAGTGCTAAGATCCAAAATGGCCACAGAATTACTAGCAAAAGTTGTAACGTGATCAGTGAAGGCTATAGCCAGCTGAGCTATTTAAAGTAGCCCTGATCATTTCAAAACATAACTGTTGACTGTTGACTCTGCCAGCATAAAATAACATGTGGAAAGACAAACAGAGTGATGCAGTCATGGTACTGACTGACAGCCTTTTGCAAGGGTGCCAACCCTATGAACAATAGCCTCCCTTGTGTTACACACATTCAAATGCTGTATACGGTGCCATAATGTTCTATCTTCACCCCCTTCATGACCCCTGCACACGGTAGTGCGTAGCCTAGCTTTCCTCAGTTTTTCACCTTTTACCTTCCACCACATGATGTAGACATGGTGGAAAAAGTGTTCAGAGTCTGCGCTGAAGGTACACGATACATGTGTCAGCTTCACAAAAGAAAGTGAGTATGTGTTAGAGTGTAGAATTAGAGTGTGGCTGATTTCTAAAACGGAGCCGTGTGGTAGACATGATGCAGAATACTTAGAACATGCTGTCACTATATTATTGAGGTAAGATTGATAACTTATTTAGGAGGAACCCTTGAAAAAATAGCCAGTATTTGAACACTTCATACATCCCTCAATGATGTGTGAAAGTAACTGTGAAGGCTTTTCTTACAGAGGTGTCCCCAGGAAGCTTCGAGCAAAATGACAGAATATAAGCTAATATCAGAGACTGAGGTGTCTAAGGTAGAGAGCACCCCCTCTGGTGAGGAGATTATGAACGTTATCCATCCATCTTCTATACCGCTTATCCTTTTCAGGGTCACGGGGAACCTGGAGCCTATCCCAGGGTACACCCAGCACACAGAGCCATGGTGGGAATCGAACCCTCGACCCTGGAGGTGTGAGGCGAACGTGCTAACAACTAAGCCACCATAAAATAGTTACGTTTGGCATGCAGTTAAAATTGCTTAACGACCTCACTGTTTGTTCAGTTTCTGCTTCTTACTTGTTTACTTGCCTGTTTTAAGCCTTCTAATTTTAACCGAGTATTTACTTGACATGATAATTAGTTGACATGTGTTCCCACCATAATCCGTCCACATTTTGAAAGTTTGGTTTGAGTTGTTGGTTATGTGGAACACAGAGTGAAAAACAAAATACTTTTTTCATTGTTAGTTGCATCTCAAGTTCTAGCATTGCTTTATTCTTCCCCGTAATGAAGCTTACGAGTGAAACTAAGATGGCTCCTGCTGATAAGGAGGGCGTGTGTGTCATGCTGAACACTGCAATTTGCTTGAAGCCCTGAGATTTCTGTTACTTTCCTCTGAACATTTTTTTAGCGTTGTAAACAATCTAGATAGCGTTCTTGTGGTGGATTATGGCTTTTAACTTGGACAAATTGTCATTTTTTTTTTTTATCTTAACTGATAAATCCTAAGCTACTGATTAGTTATTTTTGTGACAAGAGAGTTTATTTTCTTGATCAGTATAACCCATTTGATTAAAAGTTTGTTGTTTTGTGGTAGTATGAGCACTGTGAGTTAGCTTCATGAATAAGCCTTTTGAGATTACATGAATTTGACATGAATTTGCATGTGAATTGGTTTGGCAGTTATTTCAACACCAAGCTTGGTCTCCAGCATAGAAACTTGGTCCTACATGTTTCCATAGATACCCACAATAATGTACTAAATTCGAAGTGATTTAGAACAAAGAAATGAGTGGTTACGATCAGATATCTGTGGTTAAAAATCGGGTTGAATTAACACATTCAGATATGAAAACTGTTGGATTATAAGCAGGGGCCGCTTCCCACTTAGCATCAACCATGCTTGAACCAATTTACATAATGTACTTTTACAAAAAGCATACATTATGCTGTACATTGTGGATTGCCATTTAAAATATACAGTGACTACTGAAATGAACATACATTTACAGAAAAGTCATTTTATAGTTGATTTGAATAATTAATATAATGTAATGAAACTGACTATGACTAATGTCTTACTGTAAATGTTTAAGGTGTCGTTTTTCACTGCTTGTAATCACAATATGTGAAGTAGGCTCACCAGACTCAAAGCAATATTTGTAATGTACTATCTTTACTTAGATTAACATCAGATCCTGTATAGCCTAACGAGTACAGTTTCACAATTTCAAATATCTCAGAGATCCCAAATGCCATCATCATTTCAACGAAATGTCATTTTACCTGCATAGTGCTATAGTGGCAGGGTGGTGCAGCAAGTAGTGCTGCTCCTTCACAGCTCCGGGGTCCCAGGTTCAACCTGGAGCTCGGGGGACTGTTTGTATGGAGTTTCCATCCAGGTTCTTCCCATGAATGTGCGGGTTTATTCTGGTTTTATTATTCTGGCGGGAGTTCTCTGGTTTTCCCACCTTTTGCTCCAGTGACCCTGATCAGGATAAAGTAGTTACTGAAAGTGAATGACTATATAGTCACTTTATAAATAGACAATATCTTAAAGCAGCATTACAGAATTCCAAATGTAGGTTTTGATTCATATTGAGCAAACCAGAGGTGACAGTAGCAAAAAAAAACTCTGAGATTACATTTTTATGAAGCTATGAACGGTAAATAATCTAAATAAATAGATTATTGGACACAATTAGGGCGGGATTAGCAGTTGAAATGGTAATAGATTAAGCTGGGCAGCTGAGCTGTCTGTGAAGGTTGTCTATATATATATATATATATATATATATATATATATATATATATATATATATATATATATATATATATATATATATATAGACAACCTTCACAGACAGCTCAGCTCAGCCTAATTGTGTCCTGCATTTTAACTTTACTCCTAATACTTTTTATATGTGTTTTATAAGATTCACCCTGACGATATAAATCAAAAAGCATATATAAGCAAGTCTCTTTACTCATTTTACTGTTTGCCCTGATAGAGTTAACCTGAAGCTATAGTCGGTCCTGACTAATTAAAGGGTCTCTATTGTTGTCTAATAGAGGGGTTGGTGGATTCTGCAGAAGCACATGGAGAAGCTCAGCCAGTATCTGCTCCTGCTGATTCAAATGGGCAGAGTGGTAGGCGCCACCAACCACTGATTGCTGCCTTTCATGATCGATGTGTTTTGCTTTTTTGCTGGAATGCTATGGTTTCGCCTTGGACCAATTACTAACCTCCACAATCTGCTGCCTTTGTGTTGCGTTTACAGCAGCTATCTGCTAACTTTTTAAGCATTTATTTTCCCTTTGTAAGTGAATGCTCCTTGCAAACCAGAACATTTCCCTACTGAAGAGCTAACCTGGTGTGTTTTAATATCATGACTATAATGCTATCAACCTTTTACACTCTTTCAGTCAGGAGATAATGTAGTGGATTTTCTCATTCATTTACCACTGCAAGCCTTGCTCTAATGGCTGCAGTGACATGGGTGTGATGTTGAGCAAGGTGCCAAAGGCACTCTCAGCAACAGCTGCTTGGCGTGTCATGACAGCTTATTAGAAAAACGTTCTTTCCTGCTTGACTGAACTACTTTCTCTTATGCTTCACAGCAATAAAGTAAACAGTTTGCTTTACACTTCCAACAACAAAGCATTTGTTTGTTTATGTTGGTGTATTGTGAGTAATTAGATAATTCTAGGTAAGCTTTTAAATGCATTGCCTGTCAGCATTCAATCAATGGCAATTTATTGCAGCTACCTTCCCAGCTTTCCTTTTGTTGCTGCTGTGGATTCATGTGAAAATGGTTTTAAATTACAGTTCTCTAAAACCTGAATGTTGTTTTTTTTTCCCCCCTTATGGATACATCCCATTTATGAACAAGCAGGAGGACCCACAGGTACATCTCCAACAGGTACTGTTAATGTTTTGTCTCTTTTATTAAATCACATTCATTTTTCAGAATCTAGTAGTAGGGATGCACTTAGCCCCATTTTAGATCTTAGAATATTCTGCAATACCATAAGCTCCTATTGCAAAGCTATTCAAACGATGGTGCTGATCTATTGTTATATGTTCACATGCACCATCTGTATTGTGGTCTGAACTACTGAAACCATGAGAAAATATGGCAAATCTTCTTAAATACTGATCCAGACCTTCCGGACAACATTGGCCAAATGCTGATACTCAGTTCTGGATAGGAGCATCCCTATCTATTCACTATTTAATAGTGTTTGTGCAATCACGGGGAAAAGAATGTATACCCTCCTTCAATTCTATGTTTGGTTTTGGTTTTGTTGTTCTCGCCAACTTCTATAAAGAAACAAATAACCTCAGATTTCAATAAGTAGTCATATTTTCCCCAAAAATTAACTAACATTCAGAAACCAGGTGGGAAGAAATATGTACACCCAATAATTGACCTATAGAACCACCTTTAACAACAGTAATGTGAAGTAAAATTTTTCTGTAGGAGATCAATCTCTTACATAATTTTTTTCTTTATAACATTGCTTCAGTTCATTGATGTTTGAGGGCATTTGTTTGTGCACAGCTCTCTTGAGATCCTGCCACAGTATCTCAATGGGGTCTGTATTCTGACATGATCATTCCAATACCTGTAGTGTTGCTAAACTTAGTTCTATATATTACTTAATTATAGGGTGTACTTATTTTTCCCAACCTGGTTTAAAAAAGTTGGTTTACTCTTTGGGGGGGGGGAATTACTACTATGTTGAAATCTATTGTTGTTGTTGTTGTTGTTGTTGTTGTTGTCACCTGAGGTTATTTGTTTGCTTACAGAAGTTGCTGAGAACCACACAATTGTTATGTAGGCCCTGAAAACTGAAAACATATCATTAAAAAAGGGTGTATGTTATGTTTCCCATGAATGTACATCACCCCATGTCACATAAATTTTGTTGGCTTTTTATTTGTACTGTGTAATATATAGACTAGTTGTCTTTAACTTATAGCGCAGAAACCAAACTGGTCACAGAATGACTTTTATATGCACCTTTCAACTCTTATCTGTGTTCATATTCATATGGCTAACAGGGCTAGCAAAAGAATAATTTTATCATTCCATTGTTTTATTTTTTAATTTTGATCTTTGTCTGTCTGAGTTCTGTTCATATTAAATCAGCCCTCTCTTCTTGTGGCAAAGTGGCATTGATTGGTTGGACATTACTAATCAAATATGATTAGTTGTGTCCTTGTTTTTATGATGCCTGAGCAGTAAAAGGGTTCCATTAGGTCATGAAATCCAAAAGATTCTATGCCATGGACTCTGAAAGCACGTGCGACAATATTTCCAGATGTAGCAGCCGACTTCCCTTCAAGGGGTTATGATGAAGATTGGCAAGAGCTGGATCGAGGGTTTATAGACCAGAGTATACCAGAAGAAGAAGAAGAAGAAGAGAAAGGAGGAGGAGGAGGAGGAGGAGGAGGAGAACACTTTCTGATGACCAGCTGGAGTGGCCCATCTAAGCATCTGCATCACCATCCAGTCAGTCCTGATCGCACCAGAAGCCTGTCCCTGGAGAACGACCTTCCTCTCTCATTCTTAATCCGTAGTGAAGCCCTGGAGGATCTTACAGCTGTTGGGGACAAGATCAGAGAAAGTGATGGTGGCTCTGTTTCAGAAGAATTTCTCCAGCAAGGACCCTTCACTGACTCTACTGAGAGACGTCAAGACAATGGGCAAGAAACTGTGACAGATCAACAGGAAATTATGCAATATGGAGATAAAGATTTACCCAGTATGGGCAACTTTTATTGTTCCAATGACATTTTATCAGTGGATGCAAGCTGTGAATATAACCAAGGAAGTACTACACTGAAGCAGGACTTTGTCAGTGCTACGGTACTTCCACAAGGACACGCACAGAGTTTGAATTCAGTGTCAGTGAGAGACTCTTACTTGGTACCGCACAAAGGTAATCATAGTGATTTAGATGATGACCAGGCACATTACCCTGGAAGCCTAGCGACTGAAGGAAAAGAAGTCATTCCTCCTTTGGAGGACTCAGCCAGTTCTCCAGTCACTTCCTATGGCTCACCAACTAGAAAATCTCGTGTACCCGTATCTCAGTTCAAAGGTCTGTGATGTCTTATTAACCCAAATCCCAACCCAGTCTATCTTGTTTCATTTCCTTCTACCTTTGCTTTTCAGAGCTATTTCAAGCTGTGCCGCATTGTCCTTTGCTATAAAGAATGTCCAGCAAATAATCGCAGCATTGAGAAATGGAAATCGCCTGTCCCACAAATGTTTATTTTTTTAAGCTTTACTTTAATATAACTGCTGTCACCCTGTCGTGCTTTGATGTAGGTTGACAGTAATATGGCCTGTTTTTTTTTTTTTGCTGATTGATGAAGGCCACGTTTGCTAGCCACATTTCCACAACTCCCGTTTAGCATGCCACAGCTGCATGAATTTGTTTGTGTTCATCGCTACATCGGTGTTATTAAAAGGACAGAACTGCTAACATCCTTTCCCTCATGCACTTTTCTACTACATATAAAATACAGGGAAATCAATTTCTCCAAGAACTCTGAAAGCATGGCAGTTCCCTGTGGTACATGTGTCTATTCTGGTATAATAGGGCCAATCTGAGGAAAAAAGATTTAACAAATTTTTTTGACCCAAATCTTTTTCTCGGGCAGCTCAAGCCAGGACTGACAATGACGCTGAGAAACGGGTAAGAAATCATTTTATTTTTTACGTTGTTTGCTTAGAGAATCCTTCCACTCCTTTCATTTTTGCTCTTTTTTGTTCGCTATCTTCTTTGGATTCAGTTATTTTCATCTCCTGACACAAAGACACTCAAAGCACTTCCTGCCAAAGCTATAGTATCCTCCATAAAAACACCCTCCAACATTGTGAAAAAATCCTCTAGCTCTCCCTCAGCACCTACAAGTGCTTTACCAACAGGGATTGGGCCATGGGTAAGTATAGTCGCTGAGCAAACCTCTCCCCTGCTTCTGCTGAAAATGGCTTAATCTGCATTTCTACGCCAATGTTGAAATGTTTTACTTCCATTTTTATTAACTGCCCCTCCTCCACAATTAAATCATTTACTGACATATTTGTGCATGTAAGGTGTGAGCTACATTTTAAAAGTGACTTTGTCCTAATATGACTGATTATTTACTGACAATGGATACCATTCATAATTATGTGCATGAATATAAATGGATGAACACAGCATAGTATTTATGGTTACAGAGCTGTTCATAGAAGGTCTAAATGTATAGATTCAAGGTAAAAATTATCTTCTGAAGCAAGGGTGAAAATGATGCGCCTTCCACAGCAGTGCTAATCTACTGCACTTTCTTTTGGATGTCAGGCTCCAGGAAGCAGGCCTTATGCTGCTGGAACAAAGATCCCAGCGATGACCCCTCCCCAGACAGGTGAGTGACTCACTGACCTGTAGAGACGGATAGTATGTTTATGTAATATCAGAATTTTTACAGCTTGGAGGTTCTACTTTGACATTTACTGTTCATCTTCTCAGACTTGGAAATTAGTAGGGAATTATTTGCAGATAAAAATGTAAAAGTTGCTGTTGCTAGTAAATCTCTAAATGAAATCTGGTGCAACCAGTTGCCATTAGACATCACATAATTGTTACAAATAAAGGATGAGTTCGGAAGAAATCGCAGATTCTAATGTTTATTTAAACAATCAAAGAACAAAACAAAGACACTAAGAGAACTAGGCTAAACACTATGGCATGAAAGACAGAAGTCTGTGACAACGAAATACAGATGCAGTGCAGACAATGGCTGTATATACACAAGTGTGCTCATTAACAGAAACGTGAATCAGGTGGAGGTGGTCATGTGACATGTAGTGCAGTGCAGTGGCTGATGGGAACTGGAGTCCAGAGTTTCCTCATACATGACAATAATTAGTTAAATGTAGTCCACCTCTGTGCAATTAAAGTGTCATGTTTCTCATTATAAATACACCTGTTCCTAGAAAGCCCCAGAGTTTGTTAGAGAACATTCCTCAACAATCTTGATCATAAATCATCATGAAGACCAACAAACTATCAAAAAAAGTCTGGGAGAAAGTTCTGGAAAATTATCAATCAGGGTTTGGCTATAAAAAAAAAATATCTCAGACTTTGACCATTAAATCTATCATTTTAAAAATGGAGAGAATATGGCATATCCATGACTAGAGAGAATGTCTAGAGAAGGCTGTCCACCTAAAGTCAGTGCCGGGTAAGGAGGGCATTAGTCAAAGAAGCAACCAAGAGCCAAGGTTAACTCTGAAGGAGCTGGAGAGATCCACAGCCCAGATGGGAGATGCTGTTCAAAGGGCAACCTGGAAACTTCCAAAAACAGGGCATTATGGAAAATTGAAAACAAATCCTTGAAAAAGAATATTTGAAAAAACAAAAACATATGAAATCTCATTTGGAAATTGCCAAATGGCAACATGTGGAACAAAAATGGCTAGGTTTGGTGGAAAACACAGGGCAACCCTAGAAGATAATCTTTTACAGTCTAGACAAGACTTGAGAATGAGACGGACGCCAAATTTCCAAAGGTCAATGTCCCTAAAGATAATGCCAAAGCTACACTAGAGTGGTTCAAAACTAATAACTAAATCTATAATATAATATTTTATTTAAACATCAATTGACTGATTGGCACCCTGTCCAGGGTGTACCTCGCCTTGTCCCTGGGATATGCTTCCAGGTTTCCCCGCGACCCTGAAAACAATAAGCTTTATAGAAGATGGATGGATGGATGAATGGATGGATTAATTGACTAATTGATTGATTCTCAAATCTGATAATGTGGTCATTAAAAGTGATGGGGAATGCAATAGATGCGGGCAGATTTAATGCACTCTTGACAACCTTTGTCCATGGAAGCTAATACCATTTAAAATGTGACATCATGCATAGTAAAAATCTCAACTGGTAATGCATGTCCATAAATTCAAATCAACAATGAACATTTGAAAACATGTTGCTCTTAAGTAAGAAGCACTGCCTCACACTGCTGTTTCTTTTTGTTTCTTCATGTTATTTTATTACAGTGAAAGTGGATCTAAAGAAACCCGTGAAAAACGGAAAAGGTAAATCTCTGGGAGTATACATCTCATTAAGAGAAGTATACATCTCATTTTTCACCTTCAGAACATTTGTCTTCAGAGTGCACCAAATGCTGGGGATCAGTACTGAGTATTGTTATGATACAGTGATTCATTAAATGCTGAAGAGGTAAGATTGTCTAAATAGAATTTTATGTCATAAGAATCATCTGTATTGACCCCCAGCATTTGGTGCACCATAAAGATGAGCAGGGTGCTCAGAACAGTAATAAGACTATTAGTGTTACTTACCATGATCAAATGTAAGAAGTCTGAAATATATTTGAAATAAAAACATTATTAGGAGTATTAGAGAAGCTCCTTAACGGCGATTTGAAATATACAGTTTATATTGTGCTCTCCTCTTAGATTCTCCTAAGACCCCTGAGGCAAGTGGCCAAAGCAGTCCTGGCACCCCTAAGTCACCTGCGAGCAAGTCTCTAGGTGGTAAAACCCCAGCTGGAAAGGAGACGAAGAAGGTGGCAGTGATCCGCTCCACCCCCAAATCTCCTGGCTCCCTAAAGAACCGTTCTCCAGCCCCGCTGGCTGCTGCACCCCTGCCTGACCTGAAAAACGTGCGCCCCAAAGTTGGCTCCACCGAAAACATGAAACACCAGCCTGGAGGAGGCCGGGTAATTCCTAATGTTATCCTCATTTAAGTTCAGTCAGGATGTTCAGATCCTACTAAAAGCATGGGTAGAAAGTACTACACCATTATGCTTCACATTCACATTCACACAATCACCATTTGGCATTCCCAAGATTTACGTACCTGATATTTAACAATGATAATTATAGTTTCATGTCATTTCAATGATTTACATTTTTTTAAAAATATAAAAGTAGAACAACAGACATGTTCCCCCTACTTAATATAGTTATTCCCAAACTACTCAGTTAGTCAACAGATCCCATTTGCCTTGCATTTTTTCACTCTTTTACCAATACTTTACCTTTTTACAGGTCCAAATTCTTGATCAGAAGCTGGACTTTAGTAATGTTCAGTCTAAGTGTGGCTCCAAAGACAATATCAAACATGCACCCGGAGGTGGCAAAGTGAGTAACTATGGGAGGAACCTTGAGTTTTGGTTCTTCCTCCAGTTATCATCACCAAAATCTCCCATTACACATCCAATCCAATATTGGATAGGCGTGTGGCCTATACTACTTTTTATTCTAATAGATTCTGGAAATTTCTCACAGCATGGGGGAAACTTTTTGTTTGTTATTTGTTTGTAAGTTTTTTCCCTTGTACTATCTCTTGTATATAGGTCCAGATTCTTGATAAGAAGGTGGACTTTAGCAGTGTCCAAGCTCGATGTGGTTCTAAAGACAACATTAAGCACATTCCTGGAGGAGGCAAGGTATGTGCACCAGAAGACTGTGTGTTATGACTCTCTACATTTCACTAAAGTGCAAGTATTTTTAAGATATCAACAGGTGAAAGAGCCACAATTTCAGGCTAATTTAATAACAGTTACACCATTTTACACGATGGAGGCTCAGTTGAATCAACTTATACTTTTAATGCCCTCGTGCAGTTGTAATCCAGTATCAGATTACAACTAGTAAGGCAAGCTAAGGCAACGATGATCCTTTAGTACTAATGAATTTCCACCCACATTTACCTTACACAGGTCCAAATTCTTAATCAGAAGCTGGACTTTACTAATGTTCAGTCTAAGTGCGGCTCCAAAGACAATGTGAAGCATGTACCTGGAGGGGGCAAAGTGAGTAACCATGGAATGAACCTTGAGTTGTAGTTTTTCCTCCAGTTATGGCCGTAAAAATCTCTATTTAACCTTACCTCCTTATCTTGCTCCTCGAGTGTCATCATAAAATTTGTATTTTTATGGAAACAAATTTCTCTTCCAAACCAGATCTCCTTAAATTTAATGTTATTAATCAACTAATCAACTAAACAATAGTGAGACTCAGGTTCATCCTACCAACACTAACTGACCCATTCCTGTTGGTATACATCACTGTATCCCAATCCTGGTCTTGGAAAACCTACACACTGCATAATTAGGTAATAGAGTGCTTCATGAAGACAAAATGAATAATACAGGACAATGAAAGCATTACGTTATGCAGTGCCAAGGGACTGCTGGACCAGAATTAGGGAACACTAAACCTCCTTCTCCTGAGTGGTCTGTACCTGTGGTATTCTTTCCGCTGTTCTCTTTCCTTTCTTTGATCTTCACATACAGCCCTTGCTGCTTTTTTTGTCAGCTTAGAAAAGATAACACCACTAAAGCCCCACAAGTGGGACTTTAGCAATGTTCAGTCTAAGTTCGGCTCCAAAGACAATATCTGCCATGTACCCAGAGCTGGAAATGTGAGTAACGATGGGATGAATCTAGATTTTCCTATATTGTGTATCTTTTCTCTGACATAGTTAGTTAGAGATTTGTCTATCATAAAGACAACAAATCTCTCACTAAGTAAATTGCACCGGTTGGCTTTGAAAGTTAAGCTTTGTGTGTGTCATGATGATGGGTTGTGGTTGACTGTTTTTTCTTCACTCATGGCTTTTTCTCTGCTCTCCACAGACAGTTCTCATGGTGAATTTTCTTTTCTTCCCCAAACCTATTTATTCTTTCAGATTCAGATTCTAGATCAGAAGTTGGACTTAAGTAATGTGCAGGCTAGGTGTGGCTCCAAAGACAATATGAAATATACACCGGGAGGTGGCAAAGTGAGTAAACAAGGGAGGAGTGGAGTATCTCCAGTCTTCCAATATCTTCTCTATGTGGGTTCAACCATCACTACTAGCTCTGTCTGACTGCAGTAGGCATTAATAATTTTCATTTAAATTTGCTCACGAGACTTTTTGGCACCAGTGAATGTTAACAGTTTGGTGATCTCTGAGCTAGCCTGTTGACTTCTTCACGTACTGCCTGAAATTCCAAACTCCCTCTGTCCTGTTGGCACTGTGACATTGTGCTGTTACACTTGTACTTGCTGGACAGGTTCATTAATGTTACAGTTGCCTTCAGTGTTTCTTTCATCATGCATATGCATGGGGTGTCCTGTAGGTGTGTATGCTGTGAAGCACAGGGTCTGGAAAACATTGGAATTCTTGATCTTAATTTGTTGTCACCAGTCCCTTTCCTTTTAAAGGTGCAGTAGTCAAGGTTAGTCAAAATGTGCATTAGTGAAGATTAGGTTTCTAAAAATTAAATTTTGTGAAGTTAAATACCATTCTCCAGGGTCTCCAAGTGACCCTGTGTCGGATAAGCGGTTTGGAAAATGGATGTATGGATGGATATATTATATGGTATTTTTAATAGCAGGAATATGATTTACTCTGCTGTTGAATGCTTGATTCTGATTGGTCATTAGGTTGATTAATTTTCAATAACACAGCTCTGACGGTAAATGTGCTCATTTAAAAAACATTATACCGTATTCTATAGTAATAAACTTTTCAGTCTAACATGACAAGCTGTGTTTTTTTTTAAAAGAACATGAACACATTTTAGTCATTCTTTAATGAATAAAAATTGGAATTGTTTGCAAGTTACTGTGGGATTAGAGGAATAAAGCACTTCAGGATGTGCTGTAATTTAAGTCTTTAATCATTGTATCAGAGTTCATGTCAGCACCCCCATATGAATCGTGTGAATGATCCCATTAAGCTCAAGCTGGAGATCATTTTGAGGTGCTGCAGTTCTCTCTTGGTGCTGAAGAACGCTAAATGACCCCGTCCTTCAACTCCACACAGTGACTGGTTTGTGTTGCTCTGGACAGCTGGGTCGAGAGCCTCTTTGTAGCCGGCAGTTTACCACAGAAAGAAGATGACCTCATCGTGAGGACAAGTGCAGTCTTTTTATCCACAAAATCCCCTGACCTTTGTGGGCTGTCATGGCAGTGAGGTCATCAGGTCTAATTTAGGAATTTGGGATCACACACAGTTGTGTTGTGCTGCTGTTGTGGCTCCATGCGTGTATATATATTCTACTGTGTATCACTGCAAATCATTTTATTTGTCTATATATATATATATATATATATATATATATATATATATATATATATATATATATATATATATACACACACATATGATCCGCACATAAATATCATCTCACTGCTGTCGACATTTGAAGGCATTTTTAGAGGCTATGGATAAATATATTGGAATGGTATCATGGTGATATGTACCTATAGATCTGTAAAGTGTTATTTGGCTTTGTGAAAGTTAGATCTAATCTAAGAAGTCCTCAGAGCCATTTTGTGTGTCTTTGAGTGTGTACTGCATAATGTATGGTCTAACCACGCCATCTGTTGTCCACTCCCTTAAAACTCCACTGTTTATATTCTCTTGTTTTATAGGTCCAGATTGTTCACAAAAAGATAGACTTGAGCAATGTGCAGGCAAAATGTGGTTCAAAAGACAATATCCGCTACAAGCCAGGTAGATGCTTTGTCGTGGACTTTGTGTTCACGCTTCATAACAGTGGTACACTGCAATTGAGTGCTTGATTGTATATTGCAATATCAAATTGCTGAGATTAACATTTATATAATAATTGACAAACAGTAATATTTCTGTACAGTGCATCGTGTATTGTTTTTTTTTTTATTGTAGGAGGTGGAAACATTGAGATCAGATCTGAGAAATTGGAATTCAAGGCGCAGTCAAAGATCGGCTCTCTAGACAACATTGGGCATGTGGCTGGAGGCGGTCAGAAGAGGGTAAGCAAAAAGAAAGGGTTTCATTAGAAACCATTCATGTAGATGGTTGATTTTACATTGGTTTGTACTTCCATCAGCATTCCCTCCTTATGCCTGAAAGAGTTGTTAAATTAATGTGTATGTGTGTGTAATGCCATATTGCCCCATCGTCTAAAATGTTGCATTACAACTCCCCTGTCCTGCAGGAGCATCATGAACAATTTGATAGATGTTATCTAATTACAAACTGAACTTATTAACAACTTCGTAAGGAAATCATGGGCGCCTGGTGGCTTAGTTGTTAGCACGTTCACCTCACACTTCCAGGGCTGGGATTTCGATTCCCGCTATGGCCATGTGTGTGCGGAGTTTGCATGTTCTCCCCGTGCTGCGTGGGTTTCCTCCGCGTACTCCGGTTTCCTCCCCCAGTTCAAAGACATGCATGGTAGGCTGATTGGCATATCCAAATTGTCTGTAATGTATGAATGGGTGTGTGCGCTGCGATGGATTGGCACAATGTCCAGGGTGTACCTCGCTTTGTGCCCCATGCTCCCGGGAATAGGTTCCTGGTTCCCCATGACCCTGTAGGATAAGCGGTATAGAAAATGGATAGATGGATAAGGAAATCACACTTAGCTAGCAATGTTTTTAACATGCGTAGGAAGACTTACTGAAAAAATAACATTTCCATGTCATTGTTGAAACACTATACATTTATGTTTTCTAAAAGTTGGTGTCAACGTTGTAGGTAGAAAAACACAATATCTAGCTTCAGAGATATTTGATGAGTTTTTCCAGATGTAATGTATTTTCTTTTATAGTCAAAATTATTTCAATAGTTTCATGTAGTAAGTCAAGATAGGCTAGTGATTGATGTAATGTCCAAGACAATTCAAGTTAACAGATGAGTTAGTGCTTCCTTTCCTTCCATTATCTCTTACAGCTTTTTTATCACCTCTGTGCCAGATATTCTTGGGTGTGGTTGAAGGAGACCTGACCATATGTGTTTCTTGAACATGCCATTCCAGATTTAGTCCCTCCTCTGCTGTTATAATAACCTCAACTCTTCTGGGAAGGCTTTCCACTAGACTTTGGAGCATGGCAGTGGGGATTTGTGCTCTTTCATTCACAAGAGCATTAGTGAGGTCAGGCACTGATGGTAGGTGAGGAGGCCTGGAGTGCAGTTGGTATTCCAGTTCATCCCAGAGGTGGGGTTGAGGACAGGGCAGGTCACTTGAGTTTTTTCACACCAGCTTTGGCAAACAATGTCTGCACGGAGCTCACTATGTGCACAGGTGCACTTCATGCTGGAACAGGTTTGGGCCCTTCCAGCTCCAGTGGACTGTAAAGCTACAACATACAAAGACATTTCATACAATTGTGTGCTTCTAACTTTGTCGCAACAGTTAGGTGAAAGCCAACATGTCTGTGTGATTATCAGGTCTCCACAAGCGTTTGGCCATATAATGTTTAATTCCTGCTACATTTTTCTTCCAAACCAGTTCTACTGGAAACATTTCTTATCATTTAGGTTTCTTTTTCTTCTGTTTCTGTTTATTTTTCAGTCTACCCAAGAATTTGTTTTCATTTTGCATGTTGCAACCATCTAATTTTAATTTTCTATGTTTTTGGTTCCATATGTTGCTTATGTCACCATTCATTTGCCACCATGGGCTGGGTGTGTAGAGAGAGAAAGGGAGAGGTGCAGGCATGCCCCAAAATGAGGGCTCTCTCTCCCCAGATCCCAGTGACCCCACCACCCCATCCTCCATCAGTGTCTCCCCAGATCCTATCCACCTCAGCAACCCCCAGATAAAGATTGAAGACTCCAGTAAGTATCTAGGAAGGGAGTGTGTATGAAATCCATCCGCATAAATGTTTAATGGAGTGGCACCATAAGCGCCTTCTCGGAAAGAGAAGTGATGGGTGTGTGAGGCGCATACATTTTCTTCTATGCTGGAGTAATATGTTTAGAATATTAAACTATTACTATAGTATATAAGGTACATTTATTTTGAGGGTTTTTGTCAACGCAGATAAAATATCTCCTGTGAGGAGATATTTTTGGAAGAGTCTCCAGTGTCAGTAAAAGTTTCTGAACATGGGAAAGTCTTCAGGTCGGAGGACTTTGTGCTCTGCGGTTTCCTAGTAATGACGAATATCATTTTGTTTCTTATTAACTTCATGTGAGAGGGGTAAAAAAGAGCTTAGTGAAGGGATGACGTGATGTTTATAACGTTATTGATAACAGGTACTCTCTTGTTTTTGTGGCTGTTCAAAAACCTTTGAACATAACTATAAATGAATAAAATGAAAGATGTATTGTTCTTCAGTTAATAAAAAAAACAAAACAAATTCAATGTAGTATTGGCAAACTGTTGTGGTTAAAGAAGAATAAAGCTGTTAAAGGGAAATAATCAACTTCAGTGAGATAATCATAACACCATGGTTTAATTCTTACTTAACACATAAGACTTACTTTTGGGCTAACAATAGCAGGAGGTCAGTAGAATAGCTATTCCTCTGAATTTGTCAACAAACAAATATCAGTATCTTTATTGATTCCTATTAAAACAACACGATCGATTTCGTGTCAAAATACAAATGCTGATTTTGACACAATTTTTATATTTTAAGTCATGATACACTTTTATGCTATACACTGATTCATGTAAATAGATTAGTACAATATGTCCATGAATTTGTGACCAATCCACAAACACATTTTTGAGTTACTTTACTGGTGAAATAAAAAGAATTTGTTCTGGTAGTGAACATTTTGACCACAAGGGGGCAACTGTCATTGTTATTCTTGTCTGGTTATTCTTGGTGTTTTTTCTGGTTAACATCTCTAGCAAATAAAAAGGGGTTTTGCATGAACTGCTGGTCCCCTTTAAGTTTCCCCATAGTGAAACCATAGAACTCTGTTTCTAAGAGTGCTGCCTTAAAAAAAAAGGGAGTATGTGAAGTGCAGATAGGGTGAAAAGTGTAAGATAAGGAGAGCAGCGAGTCTTTATACAATAAAGACTCAAGATAGTAACTTTGCAGTACACGCACTACACAGAACAGCAGGAAGAGCATAACTGTGCATAACTCAGTCTATGAGACCAAGTGTACATTAGGTGTTTTTTTTTGTTTGTTTTTTTGCTCGTACCAGATTGAGACACATAAGCTGCTGTTCCGCGAGCAGGCGAAGGCGCGGACTGACCATGGCGCTGAGATCATCTCTCTGGAAGAGTCTCCCCAGCAGCTCAGCACTGTTTCCTCCTCTGGCAGCATCAACATGGCTGACCCACCTCAGCTCTCCACCCTCGCAGATGAGGTGAGCGCCTCGTTGGCCAAGCAGGGCTTGTGATCTCTCTCCACGTCCTCTCCTCAGTTCTAAACCCACTTGTTACAGTCACTTATGGACGTATGAAAGTCTTCATCTCCCCCATTCCATTGCTGACGAGGATCCCATATCATGGAGCCCTCGCTAACACTGTTGAAGTTTTGCAACATTATTTTGTATTAGGCCTTACCATGTCGTGAGCATCAGCAGCCCATGATGGCAAAAAAGTGTCTCTTTAGCTGTACCTCTTAGGTTTAATGATCGAATTCTTTTCCTTGGACAGTCAAACAAATTTTCTAAACCTCGTGTTTTAAGTGTTATTCAATTGGTCCCAGCTTCACGAAATTGGAAAAATATTCGAATTGGACAGTCTGAAGAGAACAGAAAGACCAGGTAAATTTTTCTCTTTCTCTCGCTTTGGTGTTTGGGAATTGTATATTATTGTCTCACACAAATTGGTTCCCCGAAGAGCAAATGGTCTTCATAAAATTGACACATGAAGTATTAAAGAATTAAAATAGTAATCTATTGAAACAGGGTATTACAGAGGCAGGAATGTGTTTTAAATATCTCTCTGATCTTCCATCTAGCGGGTGGGGGTCGTATCAAAAATAACTAAACAGGATTTATGAGATGTTTCCGAAAATCGAGTGAGTTTTGGCGAGCTTCATGTAAATGAAATGTTGTTTGTCAGGCACTTTTCTTACAGTATTATTCTGTGGATATGGGATGTATTTGATATGGAAAAAAGTGTAGAGCCTGCTGGCAGTCTTAAGTTTGTTTGGGTTTGGTTTTTTTTTCAGTGCTGCATTGTAGATGCCTCTCCTATTTAACTGTTTCACTGTTTGCAGCAGTGTAGCTTTGGTGATAATAATTCACTCACGTTTATATTCCTGAACGCTAACATTAAAAAGAATTTTCACCTTCGCCCAATGTATGAACGAGAAATGAATATTGAACATTTTGAACACAATATGTAACGGATTCGACAAAAAAAAATGGAATGGTTTTTTTGAACCATGTTTCATCATTGCATTAATGAATACGCTGTTGGTTATTTAGAACTGTGTGCGTTGGTGAGAATTCAGTCATAGGGATGGTTTTAAGTTCAAACTCTTCATGAAATTGGAGTACATGGAGTACAGATGGTGTGTCTTTAACCCGAACGTGTTTTGTACCAGTTTTGTGCTTTGTTCATGCCCACACTCTCGTACTGTGAACAGTTGGTCATTGAACTATCAGCAACGCATTTATTTCAACACTGATCTGTCATCATATTTTACACAATCACTGTCAACATTTGAGTGTTCTTGTATTGTCCTTCAAACCCCAGTTGAATTGCATGGAAGGCACATTGTGTACACTCCCGTTTTATACAACTCCAGACTAAAAACTCCAGGTTTTTTAGGGCACCGAGTGATTTGATTTCTACAAAATCAAGCTTTCAACCAATGACACTGCTAAAATTCTCCCATAGTAGCCTAGACTGCGTTGTCACAGCACGCCCATCGAGCTTCAAAATGTCTATCTATGCTCCTTGCATGCCACTGCATCACCTCCAGTTTGGAAAACTGTTCTTTTTACTGTATATTCTGTAATCTGGATTGTGCTTTTTATTATTTTTTCTGCGCCATATAGTAGTAGAAGGGAATATACTATTCAAAAGATGATCCCCTTTCTTTATGATGGAGGAGGAGCTGTATAGATAGCATTAGTTAGATAATGTATGTGTATTAACATTTATAATTCATCTATTTGCCAAGGAATATGAGTGCTGAAAAAAAAAAATAGCAGAGCAGTTCAGCAGTTGTTGCTCGCACCACAATAGTGCATGCATGCTAACTTTCTGGTCTTTTACTTTTTTTTTTGTTTGTTTTTATATGGATTGGCAATGTGTTTTTGAATGTTATTGGATGGGGTTTGTATACTGTATGTGGTATTTGGGCTAATGGAAGTTTTGCCTTGGGTGAAAGAAGTTGTGTTCCATGTACAAGAGTGGGTCAAGGGAAGGGTACCATGATCCAGATGTGACCTTGTAAAGAGGGAAGGCCACCAGTCTAAGCGTAAGGTCTTGTTCCGCACTGTAAGCTTGAGCTGGTGGGTTTGCCATCCTGCCATCATTGACACCATTCACCTAATTCTGCGCTTGTACATTTTAGCTTGAAAAAAATGTGATTGTCAATATTGTTCTTGTGTGTTTTAATAATAACTGATTCTTGTTAATGTACATGTGAATTTGGAAATAAAGGCTATAAAGAATAACATTTCTTTTGGCTGATGTTCCTTATAAAATGGCCTGGTTTGATGTCAAGAAGGTAAATCACTAAAGAGTGCAGACTTTATTACTAAACTGGTTCATAACGTACAGACAGGAGAGACATTAAAACAAATACCAGTGGCTCTGTTACAGTGGGGGAAAAAAATATTTGATCCCCTGCTGATTTTGTACGTTTGCCCAATGACAAAGAAATGATCAGTCTATAATTTTAATGGTAGATTTATTTGAACAATGAAAGACAGAATAACAACAAAAAAAATCCAGAAAAACGCATGCAAACCCGGCGAGTTGAGTTGATGCCAAAGAGCTCGATTTTGGTCTCATCTGACCACAACACTTTCACCCAGTTGTCCTCTGGTGGTCGGATGAGACCAAAATGGAGCTCTTTGGCATCAACTCAACTCGCCATGTTTGGAGGAGGAGGAATGCTGCCTATGACCCCAAGAACACCATCCCCACCGTCAAACATGGAGGTGGAAACATTATGCTTTGGGTGTGTTTTTCTGCTAAGGGGACAGGACAACTTCACCGCATCAAAGGGACGATGGACGGGGCCATGTACCGTCAAATCTTGAGTGAGAACCTCCTTCCCTCAGCCAGGGCGTTTTAAATTAAAAGTAATTACTAAGTCATTACCAAGTACTAAGTCATGTTTTGCAGAGGGGTCAAATACTTATTTCCCTCATTAAAATGCAAATCAATTTATAAAATTTTTGACATGCGTTTTTCTGGATTTTTTTGTTGTTATTCTGTCTCTCACTGTTCAAATAAACCTACCATTAAAATTATAGACTGATCATTTCTTTATCAGTGGGCAAACGTACAAAATCAGCAGGGGATCAAATACTTTTTTCCCTCACTGTATGCTATTTTGCTGGCGTGGTTTGGCTACAAATTTGCTCTTAGAGAAATGGGTCTGTTTTGAATGTTGTTCCTTTGAAAATGCCTTCAATGGTACCCTATTATTAAATATCTACGTTTTGCTGTGCTGTGATATCGGTCTAAGTCAGACACAATATTATTAATTACTGAGAAAAATCTTTTAAACAGGACAGACATAACAGTAAACATGAGCATGCCATGTGGAGTAATCGAAAAGCTTTTAAAAGTCCCAGAATGACAATTAACTGCACTCATGGGGGGTGGGGGATGTGAAATCTAGAACCCTAAACAGTTCTTTGGCTGGTCTCTCTGAGGAAACCTTGAAGGTTCTATGTTGAATCACCGACAACGGCGTTTCCTTTCAGAAAAAAATAAAAGTACAAAGCTAGTACCCTTAATCATCCAAAGGACCCTTGAATAACCTTTCAAAACATCGTGTTGCAAAACATCTGAGAATGGACACCTTTAATGCACATCGCCAATGACGGGGACTTAAAACCGTGAGTTTTATTCATCATGATTATTGGGTTATGAGACCACTGGAACTGGAAACAGCATTGAAAAGTTCCTCAATGAAAAGAAGTCAATGACTTGGATTGCATCCGGTCTCAGATGTAAGTTGCTTTAAATAAAACGCATGAATTAATGTAATGTAACATGATGTAAAATTTCGTAATGCAACCACTGTACCTTTTATAACTGGGTTGGTTTATTTCACCAAACGGAAACTACAGAATAAATATGTCACTCATCATCATCAAGGTAAGCAGTCCAGTATCGAAAGGCAATTGTTGTTCTTCAAATGCAATTGACTGGACATAAAAAAGAGACCATGTAGCTATATTTCAGCTGTGTTCATTAATTCGGTATTGTTCCAGGGTGATCAATGATCTAAACAATTCTGCATTCCAATAATGTTTTTACATGCCTTTGTTAACTTACATTTACTTCTCAAAATTGGTGAACTCTAGTTTTAGTTCATGCCCATTGTAGGCGCTTTTGGTGGTAGACAGGGGTTAGCATGGGCACTGTCTGGTCTGCCCAATACACAACAAGCTGCGATGGAGTGTTTTCATGCCTTGGGTTCCCATGCTCCTGTCACCGGTTCACCAGTTGTCCTTCCTTGAACCACTTTTGGTAAGTACCAACCACTGAATACCGGGAACACCAAACAAGACCTGCCGTTTTGCTGTTCTAGCCATCCCAATTTGGCTCTTGTCAAAGTTGCTCAGATCCTTATGCTTGCCCATCCATCCATCCATCTTCTATACCGCTTTATCCTTTTCAGGGTCACGGGGAAACCTGGAGCCTATCCCAGGGAGCATGGGGCACAAGGTGGGGTACACCTTGGACAGGGTGTAAATCGTATGCTTTCCCATTATTCCTACCACCAACACATCAACTTCAAGAACTGATTGTTTACTTGCTGCCTAATATATCCCACCCCTTGATAGGTGCCATTGTGACAAGATAGTCAATGTTATTTACTTCACCTGCCAGTGGTTTTAATATTAAGGCCGGTTGGTGTAATTTGCCACAGTTGGAGTGGACGAATTCAAGTGTTCTGCATTGACCCCTGACCTCAACCCCACTGGACACCTTTAGGATGAACTGAAACAGCGACTGCACCCGGGCCTCCTCAACCTACTAGTGTCTAAATGAGCTCAAATCCCCACAGACATGTTAAAAAATCTAGTGGAAAGCCTTCCCAGAAGAATGGTGGTTATTATGCCAGCAAAGGTGGACTAAATCTGCAATGGGATGTTCAAAAAACACATGGTTGTGATGGTCAGATGTCCCCAAACGTTTATTATATGTATATATGGCCATATAGTATATGTTGCAATAAAGGCACAATGGGAGAATGAATTGCTGATAAGTATCACCACTCTGTTAATATGCAGTTATACCACAGGAGTGTTGCACTCTCAGATCTGATTAGTCAGCAGGTGTTCATTAATCTTCAGTAACAGCAGCTTAGATATTAACGCTGTCTGTAATTCAAAACACATAGGTTTATATTAAACCTGCGCTCATTTCTGCTGCAACTCCTCATAATCCACATAATCTAAGATTAATAATAAATGGAGTAAAAAATGGGTTGATAACAAAGAAAAACCATAAAGATACATACGTAAGGAGACGTCACTGTCAGAACTTTGTAAAAGTCAGTACGCGTTACATCATGGGAAATTATTCAGGACAGAGGAATGAATAAGACACTTCCCAGTTTCTTGGTAATGTGAGAACCTGTGTTTTATTAATTACTTTATTTATTTATTTATTATTAATTTATAGCTGCTATAACATAAGTGACAAGTATCTTGTCTCATGGACATTCCACAACATTAAATATAACTATGATTGGTTATGTCATTCGTTAGTAAATTAAACCTGTAATCAGTGGCAAATTGCTGTGGGATACTTAACACATTTGGTAGAAAATATTAAACTTAAGGGTGGTAGAGGTAACTGCTTTGCGTTGTGTTGCATCACACCACCCCAGCAAGTGTTTTATTGCTTACTTTAGTGATCTGTGATATTCTCTGTCTAGCGTATTTGAAAGAGACCACAGTCAATATTTCCTAATTTTATTGTATTGTTTGTTAAGTTTTTAAAAAAATACCTGTTCCATGCACACACTGTATGAAAGTAATTTAATGGGGATTATGCATTTATTTGATTGCACACATCCACTCTGGAACACATGCGATTGCTTACAAAAGAAAGGAAAAAAAAAAAAAAGAACGGTGGGTAAGCATTCAACGGGGAAGTTTGAATTTTAAACCATGCCATCAGGCTTGTAAATAACACCTTCCACGTTTGAACATTCACAGTCATGTCACGGGCATGCAGGTTGCTGTAAAGTTCACAAGTGAGATTTCCAAAGACCTCTGAAAATCTGCCGAGAAATATCTGAGCATTGCACTGCAGACTGCCATGAATGAAGCCCTTATGAACTTTTCTTCAATTCACTGACCGATGATTTAGAACTCCAGAAGATCTCTGTTTATTTCATACAAACATTTAAGCTCAGGTTTATGAAGGCTGCTAATAATTATATGGGTCAGTGTATGATGATGAAGGTACACTGTGCTGCACTGGTTACCTCTAGCATATTTAGAAATAGCTTGATAATGTCAAGGCATTGCTTCGGTTTTGTTTGGTTTTTTTTTCATTCCAAATGTGCAGTTTGTTGATATTAAACAAAAGGCAACTGGGGCCGCCTTTAACCACGAGGCAGATCCAGTCCCAACCCCCTTCCAGTTTTACCCATGGTCATTTATAGCACAGACTGAGGGCTCAATACTTCTGCATGACACTCTCAGACTCGGGGCTTTACCAACATTATAGAAATTAGAACCAAAACTGGTAATAGACCTTGCAAATAAGTTTAAACATCTTTTGGGTCAGTGAATCGCATTAATTTGAAAGTCAATTTTGAATGAAATTCTTTTCTTCACATACCCCAGCATGTCAGGAAGTTGGGGTCAGAGCGCAGGGTCAGCCTTGATACAGCACCCCCTGGAGCAAAGAGGGGTAAGGGCCTTGCTCAAGGGCCCAACAGTGGCAGCTTGGCAGTTCTGGGGCTTGAACCCCCGACCTTCCGATCAGTAACCCAGAGCCTTAACCGCCAAGCCACCACTATTCAATTAATCTCGTATGTATTGAGGAAAATATTTATTTCGATGCCTTCCCATGTGTTTCTGGGAGAGAAACCTCGAAAAAGCAGTAGGGTTTAAAAATCGCTATGGCCCCAGTGATCACATCATCCATCAAACCACATGAGAAACTATTGTTCAATGGTCATTAACAGGCAACAGTTGGAGGGGTTTGATTTTCTTTTAATGGTACTATTTACAAGCCTTTTGTTTTGTTTTTGTGTTTTTTTTTGTTTTTTTTTTTTTTTTGCAAATGATTTGAACCTTTCAAACAATTTAAACTTACAATGGAGCCTGTCTTGCATAACTACAGAAACGAGATCACAGGGGATGGGGGGGGGAGAGAGAAAAAAAGCACTGCGATTGAATAACAAAGAAACAAAGAACATGGAGATGAGATGATAGAACCATAACGTTGATTTGCATAGCCAGTAGTTACTCTGGGGAAGTGTGATGGCTTTTGTGTGACAGAAGTGTGAACTTCAGGCCAGATTTGTTGTATACAGGAACAATTAAGCAAAAGACATACATTTCAAGAGAAACCGCCTCACCTACTGTAAAACCTGAGAGTAAATGGATACCAGAAATGAAACGTTCTGCACAAGTGATTTTGAGCAAATATTTAAAAAAAAAAAAAAAACAAAAAAAAAAAACGTGAAGACACACAGTTGATATTGAAATTCTGCTTAAATAATCTTTTCACATCCTGGACTGAAGTATCATTAAAAAGCCCAGCTGTAAATACTCTACATGATGTATCAAAGACTTCCATTTACAGAGGAAGTATGTATGGTTTTAACGTATAATTGGTGAGTTGCCAGATATAAATCCGCTCAGACTGGGGACAGATCAGCGTACAAGAGCATGTTGGAGTGAAACCGGAGTCGTGAGTGCAACAGGGATGGGAATTGTGATACATAGTGACATCCTACGAAGAAGTGCTTCTAGTTGACGATGTGTACTCTATTGAGGAAGATACATTTGATGTGTCTAAGTAAAGATTAATGAGAAAAACCTATTTTGTCTGGTTTTGGTCATCACTCCACATTACAAGCATACACAAACTAGTCAGCAGGGAAACACCCTTTGGTCAAGCCCCCGTCAAGATGTCTGCTACATAGTGCGCTACAAAGTGTTCACCTGACAGGTTAGAATACCACACCAAGAACATAGTTTAGCTGACTACCAGAAGATTAATGGGGTTTTTTTTTTGTTTGTTTGTTTTTTGTTTTTTTTTAATACATTTAAGTTTTTCTGTGAGAAAAGAGCTTCATGAGACAGGTTTAAGTTCTACGTTCCTTAATATTCACTAAAAACTGTGAAAATATTTGGCTGATGTTTGAATATCAAACAACAGAAGTTCTTTTATATATTTATTTATTGTTTTTTTTTTTTTTGTTTTGTTTTAATACGAGTTCTTTTTTCGTTTCGGTTAATGCCAGAAGGGGTGTGGTTTTATGGCCCCCCGCAGTGTGGGTGGGGCTGTGTGCTGGAGACTGTTGTTAGGCTGAAGAAGTTTCGCTCTCTGATTCGGCCCCGCAGCTGAATCTCTGATGTGGTCGCGGGTCCACTTTGGGCTCCAGCGCTGGGTCCTCAGAAAGGGGGAAGCTCCTGCGCTCCCACGGCTGCACCATCTACAGAAACATTAACCAAAAAAAAAAAAAAAAAAAGAAAAAAAAGTTAGAGCTACTAACTTTAGCACTTCCTGCTGAGGATTTAATCAGCAGGACATATGGAGTAATTTATATCAGTCCCATCTGCCCTGCTGCCAAAGTACCCGGTTTCCTGATTCATATTCATATCCGATTGCCGCAAGAAGCATAGACTACTCATGTACAGGAAATGTGTTTGATTCAATTTGGGCTCATTATCCATCTAATAATCTGTTGAAATGTAAATGAACCAGGAAAAAAAAAATTTATTTGTTTTTAAATAAAGAAATTTATACACAGTTACAGTATAAATACCTGAATCTGAACAGAAATAACCAACTGGAATGAAGAACTCATTTTTATCCAACAAATTAAGTGGATAATCTGTTGAATCAAATCTATATTTGGTCGTCTGTAAAGCTACTCTATGATGTCCATTGTTAAAAGTGCTATATAAATAAAATATTTAATCCAATCATAATCAGATACACACACATATACATACACACACACATATATATATACATATATACACACACACACACACACATATATACACATTATATATAGGGGCCTTCACTCACAGGACCCTGGGTGTCATAGCAACACCAAATGTGTGAATAAAAAAAAAACAGGTGGTAAAACACCTAGACCTAGTCCACCTAGCCCGATATGATTTCCATCACAGGAACTGACTGATCATTTTTTTGCCCTGCCTTTGTTCGGGATTTACTTACTCTCTCCTCGTAGGTGCAGTCTGGTGTCGAACAACACGTGTCTTCGCTGTACACCGCCCGGTGCGTGTCTCTCATGTGAGGTGTGTATGAGTCCCTTGATGAGGGTGTGTGTGCATCCCGAGAGCAGGGTGTATCAGGGCTGGGAGGGCTGAGGGGTGATGGGACAGGCCCGTAGTCCTGCAGCAGGTGGAAGTGTCCCGTGTCCGGAGACGACGGTTGTGGAGTGGACGGGTTCGTTCCACTCAGAGACGGAGTTGTCCGACCGTCCAGAGACTTATACGACCTGCAGGTGACACGAGAAGAGCTGTACAATCACGCATGCGTTTGTGGAAGTTTCGGCTTGTCTCAACATTATGCTTACGTCGTGGTTTAGTTCGTGCAGACCACGACATACTTTTCGAATGTTAGAAGAAGTGTGCCACGTCAATGCATATTTTATACAAAAAAACTGTCTTGAGACGAGAGCACCGGTCAATAGATTTGATTAAGTGTCATGGCAGAAGGGGGGGCGCGGCTTCCAGGAGGTTTCAGTTGATATGAGTGTTAAACATCTACGTAATTGTCAATCATTCGACTGTTGAAAAAAAGGGGGGGGGGGGGAAAGAACCAAAAAAGAGAAAAAAAGAAAAAAAAAAAAAAAAAAAAAAAAAATTAAATAAAAAAAAAAAAAAAAAACGCTTTTTTTTTTTTTTTTTTTTTAAATATTTGTTTTAAATAAATTACCAAAAAAAAAAAAAATTTGAAAAAACCCCCCCTCCCTTTTAAAAAAAAAAAAATATATAATTTATTTTTTTTTTTTTTTTTTTTTTTTTTTTTTTTTTTTTTTTTTTTTTTTTTTCCCTTTTCTTTTTTTATTTAAACCCCTTTGCTGTTTGTCATAACATCGCAGTAGAAATGCTTTAGTTGCACAACAGACGAGGTAGATGGGTGGCTGATCCGTCGAGAGTCCCTTTCACAAAACACCACATAGCATGGATTGAATAACAATGAAGATTAACTACTCACTAGAACGCATGGTAGGACCATACTGAGCTCAGTAGGAGAAGAGATTCTGGTATCACCTTTATATAATGAATTTTTGATCATATACACAAGACCAATTCAGAATATACCATCATTAAAAACAGCATGGGTTCAGTTTGTGGGATGCAGATGAATTATTCAGAAGATACCTGCTGCCTCTCCTCTTGGCTGGAGTGAGGGCGGTCCATCTCCAGCGGCTGCGCTCCTGGTCCTCACACTTCTGATGGAGCTGCATAAACGCACCGTCAGACAAATCCTCCACCTGGACACACACACAGATTCATTTAAGGGGAGGGGGGGGACTGGGCAGCACGCGATGAAGGAATGCAAAGACAGGTAGCCACTGCACCTCTACAGTCTCGTCTTCCTCGGCGAGGGGCTGAGAGAACACGTCCACCTCCCTCCAGCTAAGAGCGAAACAAAGCCGTGTTAGAGAGACATGTTGCGGTTGTGAGATGTGGTACTGTGAACTCAAGCAGATCAGATACACAGGTGTGTGTGTACCTTGGTGTGATGATCTCCTTGTACTGAAGCTTCTCCACTCTGGTAGTGGCAGCCACGGACATGGGGATGACTATGTTGTTGATGTCAAATGAGTTTTCACTTCTCCGCTTTCTAATTGGCTGCAAAAGGAAAGCAACACTAAGTATAAAAAAAAAAAAAAAAGACTTCTTGCTTCACACTAGCATTCTTCAGCATAGTAAGTGCAGATAATCAGTCATATAATGAACTTACAAGAGCCATAACGTCACGCACGGAAATGAAACGTGTCATGTTTACAAGGTAGCAAGGTACGGTAATATGCCATTCTACTTCTACATGAAAGTTTTCATTGAAAGTAGCTTTTAGGTTCACCAGACGTCACTTGGTGTAGCCTCTCATGGAGTGAACAACAATCATGAGCCTTCAGCATGATTAGAGAACACCTCGTAGCAACCTCATTTACATGCTTAGACTTGTGCATGGAGAATGCCTTCATTTCAGACCCCGTGTTTTAAATTCAATTCCCATCAATAAATTCATTCACGACACGCACACACCCATTCTCAATCTTCTGCCTAATATAACGAAGACGGCGCTGTTAATGTTCGTCTCGTGTTCTTGGCAACGTGACGGTACATTCCATGAATACGGTAAGCGTTTTCACCCCTGGATATTACTGTCGGACGTTAAACTTCATCATAAAACAGTTGTCATAGATTAAACTTTAGCTAACTACGCTTACATTTGACCTCGCACTCTTTCACGGTGAAAACTGAAGCGCCGCGTGGCTTCTGTGAACAGTAAAGCCCACCTTCCTTGATTCAAAGTACAGGCGCAACTGCGCCAGATGTTACCCCATGCAGAGAACGTAACGTTCCTGATCACGACGTGGCCGAACATCGCGTATTGTTTAACCGATATTAACAATTAAACATATATTCTACTGTACAGGTATTTTGTCAAGCAAACTCCCATGACTTCCACAAAACGTCTTCTCCAGGCCAGGAAATTCCTATTTTAAAATCCCAGGACTTTTCCAGGTTTTTCATGACCGTACGAACCCTGTAAATAGCGCATGCTACTGGTTCCGAATCCAGATTTCTCCTACTGGGATTAATTAGTTTGTTAGGACAACGGTGTTCAAAGTGGGGGCCGCCAGGGGGCGCCTCAACAATTTGGTGTCAAAAGTAAATTATAATGCCATCTGGGGGACTTGACCTGGAAAAGTTTGGGAACCCCTGTGTTAGGACACGGTCATACACAGCAATTACTGCAATATGAAATTAGATAACGTCTTAAGTCATGAAAAGCATGTACCATAGAGCAGGAACCAGTCTGAATGCTGGGGCCCAGAGGTGTGGAGCTGTCACTGGGCAGACACATCTGTCTGCTCACGGTGCTGGGGGTGGATGGCTGGATGCTTGACTGAGATGCCGGATACGGGCTTCCTGCATCAAACTGCAGCTTTGGGGCTGTTTAGTAACATGGCAGGAGGAGAGCAAAATGAGCGAATGACCGATTGAAAGAGCTCAATTTTAGACAGGAAGTACCGTTTATTTTACTCGATAGGTTATGATTTGCATACATATGCCAAATAGTACAGACTAGGACAGACTCGAACACCGCTACTGGATTCAGGTTGAACTAATGCTAAAAACACCATTTAGCTGTTCGTCACTTAACATCCAACCCTAGACAGAACGTATACACTGATCATGCGTTCTCATGAAGGACTCACACTCTGTTCGGTCCTGCGAGTTCTCCCTGGCCCTCTTCCGGTTGAGGCTCCTGTCCAGAAGCCTCCCTGTCCTGCAGGGGGTGTGTGCGTCAACCTTGGTCGAGCGGATGCCAGCTTCACCGGGTTTTCGTGCCCTCTCTGTCCGGCTCTTATTGCTGGGGAACCCTGAAAAGACACAAAGGATGGCACCAAGTGAATACGTAACATGGCAAAATTCACTTAAAACAAAACATACAACAGGGACGATATGCACAGCTAGGGAGAGTTGCTTCGGCAACCAAGAAAAAATAAAAAATAAAAAAAAAAAGTCATGCTAGGCTATCTTGCTTACGCAATAAAATGGACGTCACTGCTTTCTGTCATCATATCACACTGATCTACCTTATTTATTTATTTTTGCTGTGTTGAAATCAAATTATTTACACTAAATAGTGACGCTATGCTTTAAATTAATTTTTGCAAAATTAAAGCCACGGTCTAATTAAATCAATTTCTACGTTTATGCCGGAACTTTTGCCCGTCTTCATGCGATACAGACAACACTAAAGAGAATAACAAAAAACCATTGGCTGTGGAACCGGTTACCGTTCTAAACATTACGTTTATACGGAACGCCGTTACGTACACGTGATGCGTTATATCCTGTTTCACAGCTGGTGTCTACACATAGCTCTTTGGTGTATTCGAGAACTTTATGTATGCCCACTTAACGCTGTACTTACTGATGGCAGCCATGGGCGAGTTGGAAAGCCTAAACTTGTGCTTGGATAGTGCAGACGAGGAGGAGTAGTGCGAGAGCTTGTGTTTGAGCGACATCTTTTTCAGAGGCTTGACTTTCTCCAGGTGCCGGCTCTGCCAGTGAGACTTCAGCACTCTTTGAAGCTGTATACTGAGATGCATGTCTGAAACAGAGAGTCCAGCACACATACCAACAATCAGTACGTTTACACGGACAACAATGCTCTGATATTAACCCGATGAAGACGATACTCTGATTACGAATCTAGCACGTAAACAGCGATTTCTGATGAGCTTGAGGCGTATCCCTGTTTTAGTCACATTACAGACATGTACACACCTTAACCACGCTTAACGTCGCGTGGGAGTTTTTGCCACATTTTGCAACAGGACACATGCACACACGGCAGCGCTCAACCGTTTGACGGTAAACAAGTAATACATGAAATACATGTTTTTCCGTACAGTGGGTGGTTGTTTGGGACGCAGCCCACGGCTTCAAGCAGTCGTCTATTAGCACGTAGAGTTAATTAACCACAAATAATTAAGCGCACTTGAAGCGTTCGTAAAAATAAAAACACCCAGAACTGAATACGGTTCCATAACGAAGACGAAAGGTATGCTGAAATTCTGCAGGGAACGTCGGACGGCGTGGCGCGGGGACGTAATGACGTGTGCCGTTAATCGATCCGTGCAAGGAGTATTCTAAAAGCGACTCATGTAAACACCTTAACCACAGTATTGTCTTACTCAGAATAAGGCCAATAATGAATTACTGCTGTCCGTGTAAACGTAGTCAGGGTCAATCAAGGAATCGTTCAACCGGAATAAAAATCACAATGCTGTCCCTTCAACAAAAATAACATCTGACGGTCTTGCTTCATCAGTTTTACACTTTATGCTCATGTTGTCTAACAATGCAAAAATCTGATTTGCATGCAAATCAGCATTTGAGTAATTATGCATGTAATGCAGTTGCAATGTTTGAACACCAGGGGTCCCAGTATATGCGTGGAGTTGAAATATAGACAGGCTGATCGGTCACGTGATCACGTTCCTTCCATGAAGTCTAATAGCGCCCGAGAGCTTTGGGTTGCGATGACCAACACAATTTATACGTCACATGCTTACAACACCACATTATACATTAACTTCACGAGCTTTCAAGCACCATGTAAGGCCGGCGAAATCAAGCAAGTTTATTTCGAATAAAAACGGTTTCTCCCAAAACAAAAAAAAGTAGGGGTTTCTCCCTTACTTGCTCCGGTCAAATACTAGAGATGATGAATTGTATTTGGCATACAACACACCAGTCCTGTGTGCGTGTACCTGACTGCAGGGACAGTGTAGGATGGACGCTGGGGTCCTGAAGGGCCACAATCTCCACCAGAGGGCACTCGAACTGTCGCTCTGCTTTAGGGTGGAGCTGACTGCCCCCGCACATCACACACGCACTGTTCACGTCACACGGTCTCGTTGGGGAACACACTCTCTGTACCTGAGGATGGATGAGATCGCAATACCCATGTATAAAATAAAACGTGGGTCATTAAGCACAGTAAAAACCTAACCTGAGGTAATTATTTTTGCATGTTTCGCTACGCAGTGGTGAACAGATGAAGAGTAAAATGTCCTCGAGACAATACCACAAAGCCTAGTTAGTTTCACGTCCTACTATCAGACATTTTTCCACACACCTTGCTGTTGAGGTTCTGAAGCATGCCGGGTTGGATGAGGCGTCGTCTTTTACAGCTGATCAGAGGTCGAACACGTGCAGCTGAATAGCCACTCTCCGGTGTCGGATACTGCTTAGCATCTGATACATCAGCCGAGCTACAAGAGATCCCAAAGATATCAGCAAAATACTTCCTCTAGTCGAAGAACACTCAAGGCATTTTAGAGGCATGCACCAGTTTCCCGTCAATACAGAAATTATAACCATTTCCTTTTTTTTTTTTTTTTTTTTTTAAAGCCTTCAGCTATACGTACCTGTGGAAGAATTCATTCATAGATCTGTCACTCTGAAATCTGCTGGTTTGGCTGAGGTCCACTGTAGCATGCTGGGGCTTCACCTTTTCTGTCTTGGTTTGGTATGATTGGGAGGAATCTCCCAGCTCCACTGATCCCTGAGGAACAAATTGATCAGACATCAGTATCGGACACTATTATAAGTTTACAACATTTGACACGAGGATAAATAGCGGCGTACAAGATGACTCGTCTTCGTTATCGTGGCGCTCTACTGTTTTTAGCTAGGTATGTGATGCGATCAGTCCGTGTTTATCTGAACCTGGCACACAGCATATTCAAACTACTGGAGTCCACCCCGTCCTGCATATTTTAGACTCTCCTGCTCTTCACAACATTAATTAGCCAATGATCAGCCCTCTTGGAGTTGAACGAGTACGGTAGAGCAGGAAGAAAAAAAAAAAAAAAATTTAAAGTGCTGGATAAAGGTGTACTCCAGCACCAGGGTTGGGAACCTGT
The DNA here is from genome assembly GCA_012411365.1 of Ameiurus melas. Taxonomy (NCBI): domain Eukaryota; kingdom Metazoa; phylum Chordata; class Actinopteri; order Siluriformes; family Ictaluridae; genus Ameiurus; species Ameiurus melas. The sequence continues at coordinate 28,569,038 of CM022760.1, read as the reverse complement.
GACCCAACTCTTACTCCTAATAATCTTTCAATGACTTGAAGACAGATTTCAGAGCGACACTGCTGCCATCTAGCTGTTGCGTGGTCTTCTATTCTTTCACACATGACGAGACAAAGTCTCTCGCTCTCACACTGAATCACCTTGTTGGCGCGGATTTGCCGACAGATATCCGTGTGCTGGCGGATGCGGTACTCCAGGTCCGAGATGTGCGCCTGCAGCCACGTCCAACGGCTTATGATTGTGGCCCTTTCTAGTGCGAAGCGGCCTTCCGCTCGTCTCCACCTGAGGAATGTATAAGGAGACATTTATTACACAAGCAGAACAGGTACATGCAGCAGTTAACACAATGACTCTTAGCAGTTTGCATTCTCAGGAGGGCAAATATAAAATCTGCAGGACAAGAGACGGACAAAACATTAGCAATGTTCAAAAGAACCCCAAAAAAAGATCAATAACAGATCAGATTGGTGGATAGGAGGTTAAAAAAAACAAAAAAAAAAAACACACTGGCCTTACCAGAAACCCATTAAATTCACTTGTCTCCAAAGCAACTACAACCCCCCAAAAAAATAAAAAAAAAAAACCTAACAGCCCAGATACATAACCTATTTGTCTTGGACACCCAGGCCAATGATCTAATACGGAGCTCTCCACTAATAGTGACACCCTTACTAAACATGAGCAAAGAAAGTTGGTTGTGAAAAATTCTTTACTTTTTTAACCTTTTGTTAAAGAAATTCACAAAAATACTCTGCTCTCATTGATGAACAATTGAACATATTTAACAATCTCTGTTAAATATGTGTGCAGCAGTTATTGCCACACCTAGAAATTCATATGAGAAAAATGCATTTGAAATATATTCCCTTGGATATAAATAAATAAGTAAATATATAAACAAACACACACCTGGGTGATTAGCACAGATAATCGTTTGACCATGACTTCCTGTTTCACAGGGGAATAAATATGAGGTAACACACAGGTCAAATTCCCTTAGTCATTCATAACAATGGGTAAGACTGAAAGAATGGAATTTAACGCTTGAAGAGGACGGGTCGAGTGGTCAAAAAATCTCCAAGGATCACAGCTGGGGAATTGCAGAAGTTTGCGTCTTGGGGTCAGAAAGTCTCCAAAATGACAATCTGAAGTCACCGAATTCAAGAAAAAAGCCTCTAATCTAATCCAAAAAGAAATTCAAGCTTCTTCAGTTTGCCAGACACTACAGGAACTTCAAATGGGATCGGGTTCTATGGCACACAGAGAGGCAGCCATCTGGAAATGTACCGCAAGCCCATGGTTAAATATGATGGAGGCTCTTTAATGTTTTGCAGCTGGTTTTTTTTGCCAGAGGACCTGGACATTTTGTTAGAATGGCATCCTGGACTCAAACATCAACAGATACTTAGGGCTACAACTAACGATTATCTTCGTAATTGATTAGGTGGCCTTTTGTTTTCCTTTTTCGATTGATCGGAAAATGCCTCCCTGCCTTAGAGGACTTTCTTGCTCCGTCATGTGATTATTTCTGATGGAGACTGAGGTCATGTTGGGAATAAAAGGTAACGCTGACAGAAAGTAAACTGAAGAAAGTCATTATCGGTGATTCTGGGTGTCTGCTAATGCTAGCGTGCGTGTGACGTCATGCGCCGTTGACTGGGAAACTGCTTATACTTCCGCTAGTGATGTATTTGAGACGATATTATGTTTATATAATCCACACACACTAGACGGTAGAGTTCACAGTGCATAGTCTAAGTGTACAGTACTTCATTTGGGACAAAACTTCAGTATTTACTCTCCGAAGCGTGTTTTTGGAACAGAAGTAATGTAATGAGTAAATCTCCCCCGTGCTGCGCACAGACCAACTAATCCATAATGAGATTTGTTGACAACGATTTCCATAATCGATTATTATCGATTATTTGTTGCAGCTCAACAGATATTAAATGAAAACCTGACTGCCTCTGCCAGAAAGCTTCAAAAGGGTCGTGGTTGGATCTTCCAGCAGGACAATGATCCAAAACATGCATCAAAATCAACACAAAAATGGTTTACTGACCACAAAATCAAGGTGCTGCGATGGCCATCCCAGTCCCCCGACCTGAACCCAATAGAAAACCTGTGGGGTGAACTGAGGAGAGTCCACCAGCATGTACTTCGAAATGTGAAGGATCTGGAGAGATTCAGTATGGAGGAACGGTCTCAGTTCCCTCACCATGTATTCTCCCTCATCAGGTGTTATAGGAGAAGACTCAGAGCTGTTATCTTGGCAAAGGGAAGTAGCACAAAGTATTGACTAAAAGGGTGCCAAAAATTGTTGCACACCTATATTTAACAAAGTTGTTGTTTTTCTTTGGATAAACCTGTATTGTATTAGCAATTGTTTGATATCCATAAGAGCAGAGTATTCTTGTGAATTTCTTTAATAACAGCTTAAACAATGAAGACCGTTTTTCACAGATTTCTTTGATCTTCATTACCAAGGGTGCCAATATAAGTGGAAGGCACTATAGATACTGAACAATGCTAAACACTCTCTGGAGAATAAGCATACAGAGCAAGTGAACATCCCTGCAGCTGGTCCAGACTTCCGGCTCGGATTAAAGACAATTCCAGAGTCGTGCTAGAAGAACACGTATGGATACAGAATCATCCATTAATGTCGGTGTAGATGTCAAACTGGTTAAGCGAGCCACGCCGGGCTTGCTCGTCATGCCCACGTGGCCTGTATGACGAGTTCTGCATCTCTCCATACAAACGTGGCCATTGACGCTTCCGCAGCAGAGCCTCTCTCCACCACACAAGGAAATTTTTCTTCTATTGACAAATCAATGCAGTGGGCGGAAAATAAGAAACGCAAAGTGTTTATCAACCAATAGAGAAAGGGGGAAAATTCAGACAACGGTCTTTTTAATGTGCTGTAAATGAGTAACGTTTCCACTGCAGTGAGACTTTCCCATTTGGTGGCAGCCGTGTTCATGTGTCAGAGGCAAGAGAGAGAAATGAATGGACTGATATTAAAACTACAGCTGCAACAACTAGGCAATAAAGTGGATAATAACCGATTAGGAAAATCATCGTCAAGGAATCTCATCATCAATCACTTAGATGGGTCTGCATCGGCACGCGGAATACTCTATGCTGTGTTCCAGAAACACGCATCAGAGAAACAAACGTAAAAAAACAGCGTTATTATATACTATGCACTGTGTACTCTAGCATGTCGTGTATGAATTTTAGAAAGGTAGTATCGTCTCAAATGGGACACTAGCGTTTTTTTTTTTTTACTAACTCGAAGTATAAGCCGCTTCCTAGTCGATGGCGCGTCACGTCACATGCACGTGATGTGACGGTGCCAGCTTTAGCACATACCCAGATTCACCGACAATGTCTTCCTTCGGTTACTGTTTATGTCGACGCTCAAAACGACCTCAGTCACCATCAGCCGGAAGCGTAATCGTCAAGGGACAGCACAAAAAGTGTGGTGCCCAAGTCCTCTAAGCTAGGGGCGCATTTTATATTAAACGCTGGAGAAGACTGTAAGCAGCTAACTTTACAAAACGGCGCTCAGGTAGCACGACAGTGAAGCACGAGCATAAACTAATTTTTATATATCCAAAACTCTCGATGTTCAGCAAGGGGTTTGGGAAACCGCCGCTCCATAAATTCCGTCGTTTATTATAACGGGAGCGATCTATAAAGTAACGAGGCCGCGTTGCTCCTTAAGTCTTTCGTTTATATTTGTAACACTCGGTTTTAGGCTTTTTTTTAAATCCTATTTTAAATAAACAAATGGTGTTGTAAATTTGTTTTCCCACTCTCCATCGGATTAATCTGAAGAAAAAAAATGTGATTAATGAAAATAATCGTTAGTTGCTGCCGATGTCGCTGAACGTCAGATCAATATTTCAGCGTGTGGCCTGCTGGAGCAGCAAGTGATCTGATGACAGGAAATGTGAAGTGGAGCTCATTGGTTGAACAACCCGTGTGTTTACAGCATGTTTAGATTAAATCAGTCAGTACCAGGTCTCTCCGGTCACGATTCCATTCAACTTGCGAGTCTGTCTTCACGATTCTCAGAATATATTTTTGAGCAAAGATCTGATGAAGACGACGTACGGCTGAAAGGGACTCCATTTTAATCTCGGTGTAATAAACGATGTAAAACAATGTGCCGTTTTGTCGGTATAAAACCAAATAAATCAAAAAAAGTGCTACAAACGGGGCTTTAATATTGTAAACATCTTTAAACGCATATCTTAAGAAAATATACATTTGATAAATTCTCCCAAAGCTTGTTCTCAGGCCCTGTAGATCGTTGCGGTGCAGGCCTGGTGTGGTTTGAAAGCTACTGAACGGCTCTTCATAACTGTTATAAGTTACAGGTTAACTGTTATAGGTTAAAGGTTACAGGTCAGCGTGCTTGCTAGGACCCCCTGGTGGTCAAACGTGCAACTGCATTAGATGCATAATTAACAGAATGCTAATAAAGTGAATCGCACATTCCCAGAACGTACACTGACAAATGCATCCATCGCCCTCACAATGCATCACTACACCCTTATTTGTACAGATATTTTCTCCGATCTAAACCACTGAACGAAACCCACAGGAATGCTCCATGAGAGCAGGTATAAAATGAAACGTGTTGTGGTACAGTCAGCCCGCAGTGTGACTTCAGGTTTAAAATAGATTTAATCTGCAAACCAGATGTACCTGATTTGTGTTTAACGGGTGTAAGCCTTTTAATAGAGCGGTACTAAACATTATCGCAAGTGTATTACCGTTCGTCCATTCATCCCATATCATCATCCCTGATCCACTATAGAGTCCGAACACTTTTATGTAACGTTACGATCAGAGCTGCAGAAACAAAGGACAACTAAACCAGCAAGGTAGCCATGTAGGTTTGAATCGGCATTTAAAAAAAATGACTTTTAAATGAAAGTACTTTAAAATAAACAGCTACAGCACTCAAACTGTCCTTCTGGTTTTGACTGCAGTCTGCGTATTTGATTACTGCGATTAGGAGAGCTCATAAAGAGAACAAAAGGAGCCCTCGACCGTGCACTGAATCGTCTCTCGAACTGTGCTTCGGAGATCACACCGGGCTGGCAGCAGACATTCATCTACAGCAACGTTCCCTGCGTCTTCACAGCTGTCTTCAGATAAAAGGAGAACAGGATACTGCATCTCCGCCTGAACGTGTCTGAATTCAGCACAGACCTCAGATTTACGGCCAGTTGCTGTACTTCTCGCTCACGTTACTCACGGGAGAAAATAAAATGTTTAATACTGAGTAGCGCTTCTGCCCGGGGTAGTTCTGTAGATCTGGAAGAATAGCGGCGATACACACAGGAAGACCTATGTTTGAGACGGACAATGAAGAGAGAGGGGCGGGAGGTCTAAAAGGGTCAAGTCCACAGCTAGCTCGAATGACAATCATTATATACAAATGAGTGACTGAGGAGGAGCATGGGAAAGAGAAAGAGTTTAAAAAAAAAAAAAAAAGGAAATAATGCATCGTATGGAGAGGGTAAGTGCTGGAAGAGAGGAAACGCCAAACACGAGGATAGGAATGGTGGGAGAGTAAGAAGGGTGGAAAAGGGTATGTAAAGTGACTGGGTCAATTTCAAACGGCAAAGAGAGAGAATGATTTATACTTGCTGTTATAGACACGCACGCGAATCTTAAGATGGCCGTCACGCGAACCCTGTGGACGTTCGGTACATTCGTATAAATTTACATGACGTGTCCTTGTGGTGAAACACGTAACTATAGCACCATGTGACTAAACAAACTAATGTCGTGTCTCAAATCGCATACTCATGTACTATTCAAGGATATTAAGGAGTACTCACTAGAGCTGCAACTAAATTCTTTCCATAATCGGATAGTTAGCCGATTATTTTATCCGTGAATCAGATTGGGGCTGGACTTCCAGGTATCAACTAATTGATCAAATTGATGATTGATTATAAAAATCATTGTGAACGAATCTCATTAGCGATTAGTTGGTCTGCGCGCGGTACATTTACTCATTATGTTACTTCTGTTCCGAAAACACGCTTCGGAGAGTAAATACTAAAGTTGTGTCCCAAATGAGTACTATACACTTACACTACACTACGCACTGTGTATTCGAACGTCTAGCGCAGTGTTTCGGCGGGCCTCTAGTAGTCAGTGGTGTAATTGCAGGGGGTCCGTAGAAAATTAAAAAAATTATAAAAAAATTTTTTGTTAAATGTATCAAAATATATTCAAGTGGGATGTTTTTAAAATGTAGCAATTTGGTTACTCGCGTGCATTCGCAAATATCACGTTAGCTGAGCTGACTGAGTTCATCAGTGTATAAGTATTTTATGTATAGATGGAAAAAAAAATGCATGGAGTTAAACTACAGTCGTAAATTAATAATATATGTTCAAGTGTGTGTCTGCGTTTATTGGGATCTTTTCCAATAAGTGAGTAAACATTCCCAGTGCCACACGCAGACCAAGTAATCGATAATGAAATTCACCGACAAGGATTCTCATAATCGATTATCATCAATTTTATCGATTAGTCGTTGCAACTCTAATACCAACACTACACTAATGATTTTATTACAATTTGTGTTGACTTGTTAAACCCACCAAACCGTCTGTTTTATGTACCAATCTACTGTTTTCTAGATTAGTTTTCTAGACAACAATCACGTAGACAAAAAATCAGTACGTTTACATGGACAACAATAATCCCAATTAAGACAATATTCTGATTAAGAAAGTACCATGTAAACGGCTATTTTTTATGACCTTAATCCGACTAAAGTCATACTTGAAGTAAACACAAATGGAATTAAGACGTGTGGAGTATTCTTGTTTTAGTCGCATTATCGACGTGTATCACAAACATGTAAACACCTTAATTAAACGCCGTGTGAGAGTTTTCACCGCATTTTGCGATTCGACACGTTCACACACGGCAGTGCTCAACCGTTTTACGGCAAACATGAGAGTGCGGCTGCATCTGAAACAACGTACTGACCTGCCATGGAGAAATACATGCATCTCGTCTACTATACAGTAAGCAAGTATGAGGTTTGGGACGCAGCCCACGGCTTCAAGCAGTCGTCTATTTGCACATACAGCATGACAAACAATTAACTGTTCGTAAAAATAAAATAAACTGATTACAGTTCCATAACGAAGACGAAACTTTGGAGGAACGGAACGTTGGACGGCGTGGTGTGGGGACGTAATGATGTGCGACTTTAATCGATCCATGTTCTAGAACACGTAAAACCTGAACATGACAGGAGTATTCTAAAAGCGACGCATGTAAACACCTTAATCAGAATATTGTCAATAATTAGTTTATTGCTGCTGTCCATGTAAACGTAGTCAATGGTGGCAGAAAGTTTTAAAGAGAAACAAAGCTCGTCAGTCTGTTTAACGGTTAAAGTTCGCTGCGCATACAATCACTATACATTACAGCGAAACCAGATGGACGGAGATGGTTTTGGTTCTGACGTGCCATCTAGTGGAGGCTGCATTCAATCCTCCAAATATGCGAGGGAATACGTGAACAATGGCACTTGCGCAACAGCTGTGAGCGCACCCACATGTCTACGTGGTGAAAGTGAAGTATATTCGCACCGGTCGTGGCAAGCAGTCGCTCTTGTCAATATCAGACTGCACTTCCTCCCAGCACCCATGAATCCACCACTGCACACGAGCCGGTGCTAATAAATCCTGATGTGCTACAACCCCAAGCATGCACTTTCAATGAGTCATCCGTCTGTAGGCAGATTGCAGAACGAGACCACAATAAAGTACAGACACTGAACTGTAAGAAAAGCAGCATAACAATGAACGTCCTTCTCAGCCTCCGTCTCCACTCATCTCAGATTTCCTGGGAGCAGCCAAGCCTACAGCACTAACTTTTAATAAACGGAGCATGTCCTCATGCTAACAAGGAAGCTGAACGCAAAAAAAAAAACAAAACAAAACAAAAAAAACGGAAGTGATTAAGAAATCTTCTCGCGGATATTTAAATTCCTAGCAATTCTAGTTATTATCCACCAAATGTATGTTGTATGACGCCCAAACCTCATTTGGCGTCAGGTCCTATGAACAGCTGCCCAATAGGCTGATGTCATCTACACTCAGTTCACAAACATTGGGCAAGAGTTCAACCAGCATGAAGCAGAACCAGTTCAGCACTGATCCAACGTTCAAACTAGCAAGCCACAGAGCAACAAGCAAACATTCATTATCGACACATCTGGGGGCAGTATTTTATTTTTTTAAACTGAGGTATGACAAAACCAAAGATGAATCTAGTCTTCTAGCTTTATTGCTTGCTTGCATTTAGCCCTCGTTTAACTGCATTAGACAGTCAAAAATAGAAGAAAAAACATTTAACTACTATATATATATTTTTTTTTTTTTTTTTTTTTTTTTTTACTTTAAACAGCTGAACAGAGCACACCCACAACTACAGTTGGAGGTGACAAACAGCCAAACTTCGAGTGAAACAAGCGACTTCTCAGTAGCTAACGGAGGTGTGAATCAGGGCTTAGATCACTATAACTGCGAGGAAAAGCGAACTTTCAGCATATAAAAAAAGGTATGCAGTGGTGCTTAGCCAAAAACAGGCTGTAAAGTTTCGTTCTGGTTAAGCAGTGCCGTGGTGTGGGATAAAACTGGGATAGAACACGAGGAACGGCAACACAGGTAGCAACGTAACAGGTTTAAAGCAGACAGAAGGGTTTCAGTGCAGTCGCGTCCCCGCGTGGAGAAAACACACGTCGCTGTAGTCCGGAGAGGAAATGGGATGACGATCACTGGACTAAGGACCTTGATCTGGTACTAAAAAGATTAATGGGCAGACAGAAATGCACCTTAATCTGTATTTAAGTCAACGGTGAGGTAACCATCAGTCTATACACTGTGACTAAGCATGAATCCTCAACAGCCCTAATCTGATGTCGTTCATAGACAGGCATGGCGGTTTTTACTTTCCTGTGGGAGGGTCACATATGAAGCTCGCTGGATAAAGAAAGGCCACATGCATTAACATGCGTGCGTACGTCATGTTTACACAGCACTGCGACACATTCACTGCTTTCACTCATTCATCAGAAACAACCACGCCATCCAGGTTAGCATTCCAGCGCTTCAAATTTGGTTTTATTTGACCAATTACAGCCTATGAACTATGTTCGTTAGAAAATATCGCAGGCCGGGAACGGGATTAAAAAAAAAAAGAAAAAAAAGAAGAAGAACCACCACACGTACCTCTTTTAGCTAGTTATAAACACAAGAACCGTGACATATGGCCAGGGGTGGTAGAAGAAGAAGAAGAGACTTAGAGATGACTCAAAAACCACCAATGGAGACAACTAAGCAGTATTCTAGTGGGTCTGGTTACAAAAGGGACACGTCCCAGTGATCAAATTTGCCATCCAAACTCTCTATGCATGGCTGTTTGATTATTTAGGTCAAATGTTCAAAGGAAGCCTGTCTGTGTCCCAGCCTCTCCCCTTTGCAAAGGTTTTCATTAATAATCGGCCTACAATGTAATGCTGGCCTGCTTACCACGTCAGCACTGTGCACCTGCTGCTTTAAGCATTTTTCACTTCCCTAAACACTGGGCTTAAACGGGAACACATTTCAGATACGACTGACACGCTCCTCGTGTTGGGAGCTTAAATGTCATCAACTATTCTGTTTAAAAATCTATTTGCCTTTCAATGAGACAGAATATAAATATGAAGTGTACACTTTTCATAAATTTGCCTGCGAGACATACAACGAATGTGTTGTGTGTGTGTGTGTGTGTGGGGGGGGGGGGGGTTGGATTAAAATCAATCCCCGAAATGGAGTTCTGTCCAGCTGGAGGGGATTGGTGGTTTACTTTGTTTTCCAGTCGTTCTACGGAGAGAGATCGCTCCGCGTTTTTCCGGCAAACAGGAAATTTATCCTTGTGCTTTGGAGTAATATCGTGGCCAGGGAAGAAGAACGGGCACAACTTTAGGCGAGACCATGTTATGACAACAAGATCTGTGACCTCACTGTGCAAACAAGGCCAGAGTGGAAATTAACAGAGGTCCATGACGAAGTTCAGTGTAGCGCAGATTCAGTGAAACACCATCATATGACATTCAGGAAACTAAATTATAGCAGTGTATACACCGCTAGTTCAATGGGCAGTTCTCTGAAATAGGAATTCCAACCAAGCTCATGGCAAACATGAAGAAAATGACAGCACCTACAGTACCATCTGAACTCCACTTAATTGGAGCTGTTCATTGGGAAGTTTCTTTCACGTACCAATTCCTTTAAGGACCGTCCATCGAATTGCAATGCTAAAGTCACAAAACGTTTGTCACATAGGGGAATTGAGCAAGATGGCGAACATCCCATTAACCCAACTTTGAAAGTGACCACACTGCCATTTTGTTTACAAGATAAAAAGGTCTGCCTAGGGTTAACACACCATCACTTCTTTTCCTAATATTAGCTAGAACTGGAGTGGGTAGTATAATGCACATCAAGTCAATATAAACATTTATAATATAAACCATGATACCAAATCATTATATGTTCAAGCTAATGGTCTTAATGAACACTGTGTCCAACGTTTATCTGCTTCCGCCTATATGATTTGAATTTTGGCTTTAAATAAATAAATAAATAAATAAATAAAGGACCTACAGTTTGACATGCCGCTGCTCAGTATCCACTCTGGCAAGTTCCTCTTCCTCCATGTCACTTTCACCACCAGAGCTGCTCTCAGTGGCATCAGAGTCAAACTGTGCCTCTGCCACCTGCAAGCTGGTGGTGCCACTTAGGTGCAGTTTCTCCAGCTCCGAGGAGAAAGAGCTGTCCTTCAGGAACTCGGCCACGGAGTCCTGTATGGAGGCGGAGGTGTGGTGCAAAAAGCCCGTGAGCTGCTGTTTGACATGACGCTCAACCTGCTTGGCCTGAACCACCTGAAGCCTCTTGCATAGGCGCTGCAGCCGTGTTGAGATGTCAGCCTGCCGGCGTTGGCTCTGCTGCGCTCGCTCACGAAGGATTAGCGCCTCTACGCCAGAAGAAGGGGAAGGGGAGGATGGAGAAGAGCCATGTTGGCACAAGGTTGAGCTCTGAGGGGCATCAAGTGGGACATTGTTACTATTTGTCCCATGAAGAGCTCCAGCCCTGCAAGCGTGCGGCCAGTCACTAGGGGGCGCTTCAGATTTGAACTGTGGATTCTCTTGGGAGCCATTGACACCTGTATCTTCTGGCGCCCTGCTATGCAAATCAGCCAGCTCTCTCAGGTGCTTGGAATCTGCCCTCGGTACAGATACAGCTGGTATCACTTCTCCAGACTTGGACGATTGAGGTAACAAAGCTCCAGCACAGGTAGGAGGCTTAGCATTGTCTCTGTTCAACGGGGCGACGCTGCCCTTCTCAGGCAGTGCGGTGCTGGGCACAGCAGCTTTCTTGGCCAGTCCGTTGACTGGGACCATCGCGCTTCCTCTTCCTGCCCCCGTTCCTGCTCCTCCTCCTCCGTTGACGAGGCTCTTTGGCTGGCCGCCACTCAGTGCAGTACGTAGAAGGAGATCTCCGTTCAGCAGGCCACGGTTGAGCACCGATGGCTTGATCAGGACACCCTCTTCAGCTACTGGACCAACATGCGAACACAAATAGGAGGCCACCAGTGGCTGCAACTTGCCTAGACTCAGCGGCTCAGACAGTGACTCCTTGCCGTTGCAGCAGCGACGACAATTGTTCTC
>CM022760.1:28484768-28549768 GCA_012411365.1 Ameiurus melas | reverse complement strand
TTAAAAAAAAATTTTCATTTCAGTAGAGTTTCAGCTTTAAGTCTATAATATCCAGGTGAATTGATCCAGTGTAAAATGAACGAGTTGTAAACTAATAGAGCAAAGATTAACATTCATTGCACAGCAGGCTTTTAATACATCATTTTGGGTCCAGCCTAGAGCCACGGCTTAACTACGGGTCAATAAGAGTATCACGGGTGGTTTTTATTTCAGACGTAAAACATATTAGACGGCACCGGTTAGAATTCACAGAGTTGCAGAGTTGCTTAATCCATAACCGTTTTAGACAAACGCTAGTGGTAGTGCTGTGACCAAGCACATGTACTGCTGGCCTTTTCCCAGCTACACAGCTGTCTTTACCCTGCTTTAAAAACCACCAGCCACCACTGCCTTGCACACATCTAAACTCATTTGGTTTTCTTTCACCGTTAGAAAGAGAGACAGATAAATGTTGACCTACATAAGTTAATCAGGCCCATAAAGAAAAAGTTTCAAACCGTGAAGACGATGGTGAGGCAGGAAGGAAAACACAAACATTACATACGTGTATATATTACAAATATTACGTAGTACAGTCAGAGAATCGTACAGGTTTGTTCTTGTGGTTGTCAGGTTTTGAAAATCAACTGCCATAACAAGAAGCATGAAAGAAGCCCCTCCTGAAGACATCTCCATTTGACCTTGTGTCGTTGACACTACAGTTGCATTTGCAGCTGTATATCGTGGTCTGACGAGACCAAATGAACACCAGAAACATTTGGGCCATCAACAGCACTGCGTTGTTCGGGGCGGCTTATACGGAAAAGTGCCTAATGATCTCACATCATGAATTTCACTAGGCACCAGGATGTTGTTCAAAACCTGCCAGGAGGTTAATACTGGTCCTCAGATGGATACATTAATAAGATGTTGACCCTAAACATACATCCAGATCAGCACCGTAATGGTTGTGGGAATTAAATGAGTGTTGTGCAATGGCCATCCCATTCTCCCATACCATGAAGTACACACACACACACACACGCACACACACACAAAAACCTAAGTGTACAAAGGAAATTAACATGTACTTCATCTACAAATGGTCCTCTGTAGGTGCCTCCAACTTTGTTAGACAAGACAGGAAGACACTCATGCTTCTAATTTCACACACACACACACACACACACACACACACAAACCATACACCTAACTGAAAAACGCAAAGAGGGTAAACCACAAAAAACATTTAAAAAATATATAAATAAAAAATATTCAATAAAAATGAAACGAAAAAAAAAAAACAAAAGAAATGTTTCGTAGAAATGTTCAATAAAAATGAAAAAAAAAATTTTTTATAATACAACATCCTTAGACCTACAAGCCAACACAAAACGGGAAATAATGAAAACAATCCGTTCATAATGCTCAAAATGAAGTCAGTTCTGTAAGTGCATATTCAAATTGAGTTCTAAAACCATGTCCCCATTTTAGTATGCAACCGGTTCAAGTAAACATTACTGTTTTACTCGTTTTTTTTCTAGTGTAAGTGAAATATACACTTTGGGTTTTATCCACATATTTATTTACATGAATGAACGTAGTACAGAGCTTAAAGCAGTTAAGTAATTCTAATACTTTGCTTTTCCGGCACATTTAAATAATGAGCGTACTATTTGAAGTGTTCGATTATGTTGATAAAAATCTCTTAAATCTGTATCGATCGGGTCCACAGGGTCCCTCGCTACAAAAATATTGCAAAGCTTTGTTTTTATATGGTAAACATTTCCCCTTTTCTGGAACCTGTAGCTTATAGTTTTCACCCAATATGTAAACATAAACTAAATCTTTTTTTTTGAAAAATATTTTTTTTTTTTTTATAATATATATATATATATATATATATATATATATATATATATATATATATATATATATATGTATTTTTATTATTTAGATTATAATTTAGATCAGGTTGACATTAGGCGGCCTGCTGTACATGGTACATTAATTGGTAATTTGACTGTAAATTTCTTCCACCAACCGACTAGACTAACATGCACCACTGCCTGCTCTCGACACCATGCAGTTGTTCTGTAACAGACTCATTTTTCCGAATGACAAACGTGATCAGCTCACGCACAACTCCCCGCTAGTGTAGTCACATTGCTGCCCTCTTCATTTACCATCTCTCCTTCTCACCGCCCACCACCTCCCGTTTCTCCTCCCACTCCATGGTCTGCCTGTATAAATATGTGTCCTCTCGTGTGTTTTTTTAAAAACATTTTCTTGTGAAGAACATTTCCTTCCTCACCAAGTCTCCTGCAGTCTTTCTCTCTTTTGCAAACAGATAGAAACCAGAGATGCCCGAGTCTGCAGACGTTCCCGTTCAGTGCCAAGTCCTCAAAGAGGAGGGAGCGTGAGAACAATTATAATATGGATTAACTAATCAACTGTCTTTATAGTAGGTTATATTGTTAATTTAAGCTTTTATTAGATATGCATAATACCTGTAGTGTTGTATTTTTTTTTTTTTCACTTCAGTTCTAGACTTCCCGTGTTCAACAGCACAAGTTCAACAGTTGATACACATTGCCATATCAGTCGTGCACTATCGGACACAAATTCATTCATGCAACACAATGCAAGGGTTGAATATTAACTCGGAATGTGTGTCCGAGTCGCTCCCTGAAGGGCGTCTGGTACATATGGAATTGATGATGCCAGCGGAAAATGTCCTGCAGCTATGTTTCATGTACATGTGTACATGTCTTCAAGGGTATATTAGAGATCGATCATATTTTGCTTCGTTCCTACAGCCGTAATTACCCGTATAAGCCATGTCTGGCTAATTTGCCCTTTGTCTGGACCGAGGTTAAAGGTCACACCTATGAAAACATTTACTCCTGCTTGAGAGAACACGATATACAGCCATACTGCTATTTCACCTACTACACCTTTAAGCATAAACTCTTCATATAAATCCACACAAACCGAACATTCATCTGCAGATTAAAAAGCTCTAGATATTTAGAGAAAGCTTTAGAGAGTTTGATTTACTTTGAAGCGACTGTGATCAGGTTGCTTGTTTGTGACTCCAGCTTCATGCTGTGAGCCATAATGAAACACATTACCCTCAGTGCTTCACCTTTTGTCAGCAGTTTATATCCATGATATTATGTACCGAATAGTTTAAGAGCTTACTGCGCAGCGAGGTGCAGTTCAGGAGACTTAAATAGATTCCAATTGGTTACAATTGAAATATAATGGCTTTTTGAATTGTTTCTAACTCAGAATTTCTCCCAGATCATCTATAAAACAGCAACAATGTCTCTAATGTGAGATTATATGTGGGGTATGTTGGATTTTTCTATCCCATTACACGCATAAAAATACAGTGGTATTATGATTATTTCAGCGCTACCGTATGTGCTGTGCTCAGATGTTCGGGCATTCTAAATAATTTGCTGTACTCGCAAAATGCTGTATTTAGCAGCGACTCTAAGTAATGTATATCTGCAATTTAAATATAGCCATTCTGAACACGTAGGGCATGCTAAAGGTCAGGACTTGTGTCCTAGATTATATCATTGGAGGTTACATTACAGGAGTGACCGCTCTCCCTCCCATAGGAATTTAGTGGCTTTGTAGAACTAATATAACTTCCTGGAATACTGAAAAAGTATGCTGAATAGCATTTTGTCACATAAGATTTATTTAGTGAAGCGCATGTATTTACAAACAGGGTGGAAATTGGGAAACTTGTGATAGGAGAGTGATAGCTCACCATGAAGGTTCTGTTCTAGCCATCAGAGAGTTCAAATCCCAAGATTGCCGAAGGGCCACTGTAAGACCCTTCATTGCTCAAGCCTGTGCTTGGATTGTATTCTGTATCCATCACGTCTGTTCAAATGGCAAAATGTAAACGGCCTACATTGGCATTTTAGCTAACCTGAAGTAAGTGTATATGTGTAGTGATTAGTGCTAATGCTAACCTAGCAGCTACTGTATCTTCACTGAACCCTGCGCTTTTGTTTTAGAGACCAGTACCAGTGCCTGGGGTCATTGATCTCCACTTGTCTTTGCTTGAGTTAATGGAAACCTTTTCACTTTTTATTTTTGGAGTATGGGATTGCTTCATTTCAGTAAACACTGTACTAATTGTGTCTGATCTATTATGTAGTGTCCAAGGGAAGGGTGCAGAGGCCTGTAAGGAGCTGATGGAAGCTTTCGAGGCCTGTGTGAAAAGTGCTGTGCAAACATCATGAGAGGAAAGCTTCAGGTTCATATCTAAGGTTCAGTCACTATCCACTTTTTTGTAAAATAAACATTGCAGAGATTAGCTTCACATAATGTCAATAATCGGTGCATAGTATGTTCAGTGTAATTTGTGATGGTGATAAGTGCTTAAAAAAATGTCACTTTAAAGAACTGTTGTATCACACAGGTTCTCCTTCTTCGGGTCCTTCAGTACACCTGCATTCCTACTGTTTTTTGGGTTTGACTGAACCATTACATCGGCAGGCCGGGCGTGTTGGTACTGCCAAATTCCTGGATTTGCTTTGTCTGGATCAGGGATGCTGCTGATATTATTGTCATTTGTCCAGTGCAAATGTAGCATCAAGAGCCCACAGGATTTAGATCCCTTACGTCAGAAGAAGTATTTCTTTATCTAATAAAAATGCAGTTAACATAAATTATTTTTTAATAAAATATACTTTAATTATTGTGGTCGCCATTTCTTTGGATTTTATTCTAGATTTCATAGACACGCAATGATCATGTCAGCAGTATTTTGCACATTTACGGGTATGTTCACCTTCCTTGATACATGCATGGTAACAGTATCAACAACTCGTATGAAAAAAAGCCATATAAAAGGAGAATTTTGCTTGCTACTAGTGGTAATTCCTTCGAACACCAAGGAAGGAGAGTAGAAAAGAACGGAAAAGAGGAAAAAACGACCATACAAGTTGCGAATGATCCGAGTGCTGGTGCCTTGAACGTTGTGACTGTGTTGTAATCTTAGAACAGCTAGAGAAGCACTGTTGACTTCTTGTACAAGCACCTTAACCCTGAACCAATTCTGTCTTACCTGTAAGTCACTTTAGATAAATGATCTGCCAAATAAAATAAAAGTGGAACATGATGGATAGGCATGTGCATTGTGAAATACCAATCAATAATATCTCAACAACAGAAATGCAACTGTTATTCTAGGTATTCAATACACACACTTAGTTTGACAACCTGTCATAAATGCTTGCTTAACCCTGTGTAACCCAGCCAAATATTGAATTACAGCAACAAATTCCATCATTCATTTTTGTTCCACATTTTGCCTATATCTACATTATATAGTTTATAGATATAACCTTCCACAATAAAATGTAATTAGGTGATTTTTATTCTATTAGTTCATATGTGCACTGGCAAATAGTTTGTATGGTATATGTAAATAGAGGGCCCTTAGTTTGGAGAGCCAACCACATGTAAAGCAGAAGAGCTATAGCTTTCCTGTGCATAATAGGATATCTTCAGCATTTGACACTGACTAACTGCATAATTCTTTGAAAATAGTGAAATTTTGACCAATCACAGAGAGCCTGTAGACATCAACCAATGGTGTCACACACCCAGTTTAACACTGCATAGCAACAAATATCTGATTGGTTGTTAGACAAGAACTTTGTCTTCCATTGCCTTTATTATTAGTAATTCTTTTGTAGTTGTGTTTTTCATAGTTTTAAATTGTGTCACTAGGACTTATCTGTGAATAAGATAAAATAAGTATAATCATATGTGTATCACAAAATTGTATCAGTATGTGAAGGGCTTTAAAAAAATTATATATATATATATATATATATATATATATATATATATATATATATATATATATATATATATATATATATATATATTTATATATAATATATATAATATTGGCATAATGCTCCAAGTGGGTGAATGATATATATATTTATATATATATATATATATATATATATATATATATATATATCATTTACCCACTTGGAGCATTATGCCACCTATTATTATTCTTAGACCATACGTTATGTACTTGACCATCTAGCATCTGAAGTCAAACACTAACCTTTTTTCACTACACAAAACTGAAAAGTAACCACGCAGAACCCAGAAAGCTCCAGAACAACATCTAAAAAGTTTGTGGACACCTGACCTTCACACCCATATGTGGAGTGTGTTTCCCCTAAACTGTTGCCACAAAATTTGAAGCACAAGACTCTACAGAATGTCTTTGTTTTCTGCAACATTACAATTTTCCAAGAGGCCCAAATCTGTTCCAGCATTGACGGTGCCCCTGTGCACAGAACGAGCTCCATGGTTTGACAAGGTTGAAGACAAAGTACTCGAGTGTCCTGCACAGAGCTTTGAACACGTTTGGGATGAACTGGAACACTGTCTGAACTCCAGACCTCCTCACCCAATGACCTCACTAATGCTTTTGAACTCCACAATCTGGAGAATAGCCTTCCCAGAAAAGTGGAGGTGGTTATAACACCAGAAGGGGGGACTAAATCTGAAATGGGATGTTCAAAATGCACTTATGGGTGGGATGTTCAGGTGTCCACAAACCTTTGGCCATTTAATGTGTCTAGCCTAATCTTAGGGTTTCTGATGTGCGTTTAGGGTGTAGCAGCATTCTCGCTTGGTGTCTCAGCCATTTAGAATAATTCTAACTTCACCTCACACAGTACTCTAAAAAAGCCACACATACAGTAATTCTCTGCAGTCACGCAGCGCTCCTGATTTCTTCTGTTTTTGTGTATATCTCATACTAAATAGTTTTAGATCTTCAAATGAAATACAATATAAAACAAAGGCAACCTGAGTAAACACACAATATAGTTTTTATTTATTTATTTATTTATTTTTATTGAAGGAAAAACAATCCAACACTTATCATGAAAGTGAAAAGCTAATTGTCTGATTAAACATAAAATCTGGGTGTGCCACCATTTCCACCAGTTTCAACTTACGGACTGAAGACCGGACATTCTCCTTTAGGATTTTCTGGTAGAGAGCAGAATTCATGTTTCCCTCAATTATTGCAAGTTGCCCAGGCAGCAAAGCATCCCCACACCATCACACTTCCACCACCAAGCTCGATAGGTATGATATTCTTTTTGTGGAATACTGTGTTTGGTTTATGCCAGATATAATGGGACGCTGTCTTCCAAACAGTTCAGTTTTGACTCCTCAGTCCACAGAACATTCTCCCAAAAGGTATGAGGATGATCAAGGTGTGTTTTGGCAAAACTCAGACAAGCTTTAATGTTCTTCTGGGTTAGGAGTGGATTTCACATCACCACTCTTCCATGGATGTCATTTATTCCAGTGTCTTTCTGATAGTGGAGTCATGAACAGTGACCTTTATTGATGCAGGAGAGGCCTGTAGGTCCTTTGATGTTGTCCTTGGCTCTTTTGTGACTTCCTGGATGAGTCGTTGATGACGGAGTGATGTTGCTTATACTTGAGGAAAATGACCCCAATGGTGCTTACTGGAAGATTCAGAATATTTGACATACATCTGTATCTGATTTTATCAATAAAATTGTTTTGCAACAATAAGGTTGCGAAAGTCTTGGGAGAGCTCTTTGCTTTTACCCATCATGAGATTTTTCTTTGGTTACACCTTGGTAACGAAAAGCCTTTTTATAGACCATTGATTTACTAACCCGGCTGATATTAATTTGCACAGATAGGAGGTATAATTACTTATGGATTTCAGCTGGTTACTTACCTTATCTTGCCTTGGAGAACAGCTTTTTCATAGTGTGTTCAATACTTTTTTTCCGTGTCATTCCACTTTATAACACATTTATAACACTTTATAACTTTATTTATGGACTTTAATGTTGTGAATTCTTTATATTTCCAGATTTCTTGAGTTAATACTGATGTCTGGTGAAAATTTCATGTAAATAGCCTCATTGGAAAAATATTTACTGAATTAAATGTTGACGCGTACAATACTTATTTCCCCCCACTGTACATACTATAATAGTTTAATCATTGTAAAATGAATCGTATGAAAGTGTTTTGCCGCTAGTGCACTTCGCTACACGGAAGTAAACTCGCTAGCTGACATTCTACTGGAAATACGTAGAGTTTACATCTATACACAGCGCACACTGGAAGGCTACTTTACCCATCATTGCTTGAGAACTACAGCAAACTACAGCAAATCAAATAGCTCAAAATACACAGCGAATTAGCATTTTACACTAAATGACAAAAATAAGTAATATCTTTCCTGAATATTCTGTTTTCTTGTAATTATAAGGAGAACTTTTGGATCAAATAAGAAATAGTTTTTTGATTAATTATTTCATTTCTGATGTATTTCAGTCTGCAGACTATTTCAAGCACCTTCCTCCTCATCGTTTTGGGAATTTCTTTCAACTTTGGCATAGTGTGTTACTGGGTAAGACCTTTTAACCAACTTGATACCGTTGAAAAAGTTCTATTTAAGTGTTGATGTGATTGAACAGGGTTTGGTAATCAAGCCTGGTTGTGTCGAGTCCAGCTGAACCCCATTATTAATGCAGTTTCGTAGATTTGGGGAATTTGTAACTACGGGAGCAAATACATTTTCACACAGGCCCAATTGGTATTGGATATCTTTTTTACTTCAATCAATAACATTTTAAAAAAAACTGTATTTTGTGTTTACTCAGGACATGACCCTCAATCTAAATCTAATCATAAACAGATTTACAAAACCCTTATATTTGTGGATATGGTAAAACATTTTGTAAGGAGATGTTTATTAACAATGATTTCAAAAAAGGAGTTTCCTGTGTCAGTACTTTTTAAGAGTCAATATGTTTTCCGCCATGGGAAAGTCTTCAGGTTTCTCAGTAACATGACCAGCTCCATTTTTCTGTCTTATTACCCTCAAGAGAGAGAAACAACACGGGGCTGGTCGAGGGACAAACTGTTTATAGCTGCTATAATGTAAGTGATATCAATAACTAACTCGTTTCACTGTCGTTCCACAACATTACATATAATTTTAATCAGTCTTTATTGGTCACATATACGTTACAGCACAGTGAAATTCTATTCTTCACATATCCCAGCATGTTAGGAAGTTGGGGTCAGAGTGCAGGGTCAACCGTGACACAGCGCCCCCTGGCGCAGAAAGGGTTAGGGCCTTACTCAAGGGCCCAACAGAGGCAGCTTTGGCAGTACTGAAGCTTGAACCTCCGACCTTCAACCACAAGTCTTAACCGTCAAGCCACCACTGATTTTATTTATTTATTTATTTATTTATTTGGTTTTAAAGAATGTGTCATTTTATTTTATTTTTTTTTACATGTACTTCATTTATAAACATGCAACTATTGGTCAATTACCATGGTAGGCTATAAGGACAATAAAAACACTTTGGGATGTGGAAAATAATCAACTTTAGGGTGGTAACTGTAACTCAGCTTCAGATCAGGCCGCCACCACCATGCTTCAATTTTGTTGATTATTTTCCCCCATAATGTTCAGACAGGAAGATGCCAACTTCAATTTTGCTTTCTTATGATTCATGTTTTCACGAGCACTATTTGAACATTTTTGCTTCCTGTGATAATGAAGGAACACATCAGACAAACACACTAAAAGAGAGAGAGAGAGACAGAGAGAGAGAGCGTTCATCCCTGGTAATTTGGCTTGTTGCTGTGGAGCGAGGAATGGAGAGAGAGAGAGACAGAGAGATAGAGAAACAGAGACAGAGAGAGAGAGAGAGAGAGAGAGAGAGAGAGAGAGAGAGAAGGACCCGGATACTGATGCTAGAGAGAAGAAGGAAGAGGGGGAGAGAGAGGCTGGATAGAGCGATTTACTGGAAGGAGAGAAGGAAAAAAAAAGACAGACATCTTAAAAGACAGTTCGCAATATCCGAATGGGAAGCTACAATCCAGCATCGGAGCACGGTCTGATCTTCTTTTCATCTCGGAAGCTTTGCATGAACGAAGGAAGGAGGAGGACACGGCGGAGGAGAGAGAGAGGGAGAGGGAGGGAGAGAAGGATGCTGTGATGCGCGTATACAGGGAGGGATGGAGGGAGAGGGAGGGCATCTAAAGAGGGTTGTTTTGTCCGACAAACGGATGTTTTGCTGTTTACTTGCCTGCTAATCACTACAACGATGCGCACTCCAGATCACAAAAGCAAACCTCATTCTGGCTAAATTGGGACACAATGCAATAGAGTCGTGTTTCCGTATAGGACGCGCGCGCGCGCGTGTGTCTCTAAGTGTGTGTGTGTGTGTGTGTGTGTGTGTGTGTGCGCGCTTTGAAAAAGCAGAACACGCTGCATCCCTCACCTGTGATCACAGGCCTTTTGCGCATTGAGGATCCGGTTTATGTTTCCAAACAGCCTCCTTTCCTGTGGTTGATCCTAGCAGGTGATGACTTTCCGGAAGGACGGTGCTGAAGTGATCGCGTGTAGGAGAGCTGATGCATACGTGTAGAATCGATCTGAACTCGTCCACGCCGTACTTTTGATCTCACCATGCTGCAAAAGACTATTGTAGCCAGACGGCTCAGTATGTGGGGCCATACAGGCTGGAAAAGACACTGGGGAAAGGACAGACAGGTAAGGAGACAGTGCTTTAAAGGTGCAATAGTCTTTGCGTATTTTATTTCTTACTCGCACACATAACCTGGAAAATATGCCAGACGTGATCCGCTATAAATGTTTAACCTTCAGCACAAGTGTATTAAGTGGCTGATAAAAACCTCTTCGGAAAACTGACTTCCGGTCCGTTAGTGTTTACATGTGCCTCCTGTCAGTCATTTTATAGACGCTTTACTCTACAGGCCACCGTGGATCCTGGGGGCGGAGCTTCATGAAGATGGGTTGGAATTGTGAATTGGGAAATGGGTTCAAGGAGTAAAATAAATGAAATAAACATCATTTCATATCAAATCCACCTACTGTGGATCAGGTGGTAGAGTGGGTTGTCCACTAATCGTAGGGTTGGCGGTTCGATTCCCGGCCCACGTGACTCCACATGCCGAAGTGTCCTTGGGTGAGACACTGAACCCCAAGTTGCTCCCGATGGCAAGCTAGCGCCTTGCATGGCAGCTCTGTGTGTGTGAATGGGTGAATGAGACACAGTGTAAACCGCTTTGGACAAAAACGCTATATAAGTGCGCCATTTACCATTTACTTAACTGTTGGAGACCTAATCTTGAAAAACATTGAGTGATCTTGAGCAATGCACCGTTAAACATGTACTTCTGAGGCCATTCGCTATACACCAGATCAGCCATAACATTAAAACCACCTGTCTAATACTGTGGCGTAGGTCCGCATTGTATCATAAAACAGCTCTGACCTGTCGAGGCATGAACTCCACAAGATCTCTGAAGGTGTGCTGTGGTACCTGGCACCAAGACTTTAGCAGCAGATCCTTTAAGTCGTGTAAGAGGCAAGGGGGCTTCCATGGATCGGACTTGTTTGTCCAGCACATCCCACAGATGCTCAATCAGATTGAGATCTGGGGAAACACCTTGAACCCTTTGTCATGTTCCTCAAACCGTTCCTGAACAATTTTTGCAGTGTGCCAGGGTGCATTATTCTGCTGAAAGAGGCCACTGGCATTATAGAGATGAATGGGTGTTCTTGGTCTGAAACATTGTTTAGGTTAGTGTTGCGTGTCAAAGTAACATCCACATGAATGCCAGGACCCAAGGTGTCCCGTCGGAACATTGCCCAGTGTATCACACTGCCTTTGCTGGCTTGCCTTCTTCCAGTAGTGCATCCTGGTGCCATCTCCTCCCCTGGTACGTGATGCACACGCACCAGGCCGTCCACATGATGTAAAAGAAAACGTGATTCATCAGAACAGGCCACCTTCTTCATGGTCCAGTTCTGATGCTCACGTGCCCATTGTAAGCACTTTCGGTGGTGGACAAGGGTTAGCATGCTGACCGGTCTGCGACTATGCAGCCCCATTTGCAGCATGCTGTGATGCACAGGGTGTTCTGAGACCTTTCTCTCATAGCCATCATGAACTTTTTCAGCAATATGTTCTACAGTAGTTCTACTGTGGGATCGGACCAGACGGGCTAGAATTCGCTCCTCACATGCGTCGACGAGTCTTGGGTGCCCATCACCCTGTCGGTGGTTCACCAGTTGTCCTTCCATAGACCACTTTTGGTACTGCATACTGGGTACACCGCACAAGACCTGCCATTTTGGAGATGCTCTGATCCAGTCGTCTAGCCTTCACAGTTTGGCCCTTGTCATGGTCACGCAGAACCTTACGCTTGTATATTTTTCCTGCTTCCAACACATCAACCCTGAGAACTGACTATAGACTTGCTGCCTAATATATCCCACCCCTTTACAGGTGCCACTGTAAGAAGATAATCAATTTTATTCACTTCACCTGTCGGTGGTTTTAATGTTATGGCTGATCGGTGTACACATACAGTATATAACTCTTATCTTACATTGACTCCATCTGTCAGGGCAATTGTTGTTGTCCCTCCTCTGTAGCCAAATTTGGCTTCTTTTAGCTAGTGAGGCTAACATACTGTAGCTAACAATGAATGGACGTTTATGGACACCATTTAGCAATCTGCGTGGCAGTGTCACTTCACATTACCGTCGAATGCTATCATACGGTGTAATTCAGGCTAGGATGTCATATATTCACAGCTGAATATTGGTTTTTAATAATATTGGTAGATTTCAGCTAAAGCAAAAGCTGCTTTGAATGTCATCAACTTGCTGACTGTAATGTAGTACCAAACAGAGTACTTGTAAAAGTACTGTAGCAGAATTGATAAGCATAGGAAAAAACTAGCTGTTGGTGAGTGGCTCTATTTTTCAAAGCATGGACCAGGGCTTCTTCTGTAGCATGTACTCTGTTGTGGTTTATCCAATCGAATGTATTTATGTCAATGATTTACTTAAATAATATTCTTTAGGTAAATAGTAAATAGTATTACTCTCTCCCCTGTCAATCACAGCAACACTTGCCAGTCATGGGTGTCTGTGAGCTCATGTATGAGGAAGAGGGTAGAAAGCGCTTTCCACCATGTGTTAGAATGCTCTGTGATGCATCAGTTTGATAAAATAAAACAAAAAATGTGGTTGGCTGGCTTCACAGCTCTCGTTCTGATTACCGAAGTGACAATGTGGATTGTTTGAAAAAAAAAGCCGATGATGAAAACAGAATTTTGTGTAACTAGATCTTTTTTTTTTTATTTTAGTTGCAGACCCCTGTTGTAGGTTCCTTGGGTCGCCTGACTGGTGGAACCCCTAAAAATTGCATTAATTAAAGAATAGAATACACCACAGCGTGCTGTTTTAGGAAAACAATCCAAGATCGTTACCACCTTGCGTTGATTAATTTCCAACAACAACGTGTTTTATTTCTCGTAAACCAGTTATTTACCAGCAATTATATTTTTTTAATTTATTAAAGAACGATGTAATATTTTTGATCCATCTGTAGTTATACAGTATTTGTAGAATGTGCAGGAAACAACTTAGTACTTGTTATCACTTTCATTATACCATCTACTGTATAAACAATCGTTTCATCAACAATCTTTTTTTTTAAGTAAATAAGACAAAAATAATTTCTTCTTTTTTTTTTATCTAATTTTTATGAGCACTTCCAAAGATTTCTAGTGGTTTCTTTTATTTATTCCAGTAGATAAAATTGACACACTGTCTGTATTTGAGACTGAGTAATCCAGCATGGTTTGAGGTGAGTGTGTGGCAGCTTGCAGTGGGCTTGATTATAATTTATAAGCTTCCATTATTTGTTAGCCACATGAGGTTGAATATCAGGCATTTGAAGTAAGTGAAAACATTTCATTTTGTACATTTTATTCATTTATTCAATTATGACATAAAAACCATATATTCAGTGGTTAGAAATAATATGGAACATACCTTGCTTAATAGACCTTCTCTGTTTTCTTGAAAGGGCTGGTGAAACTTGGGGTGCACTGCATCACGGGCCAGAAAGTGGCCATCAAAATAGTGAACCGAGAAAAGCTCTCGGAGTCTGTGCTCATGAAGGTACGAGATGCTGTGCGTTACTTTTCTAATAGTTCTCTGTCTGAACTAGAGATTTTTTTCTGGACTGCAGTAAGTGATATGCCAAGACGAGTGACCTTCTTCCAGATGTGCTAAGCATTTGGCTAATTGTGTGAAAATTTCTTCAGATGTTTTGTTAATAGCTTGTGACAGTCTCTCTCTCTCTCTCTCTCTCTCTCTCTCTCTCCTTTAATTCAGGTGGAAAGAGAGATCGCCATCCTAAAACTAATCGAGCACCCGCATGTTTTGAAGCTGCATGACGTCTATGAGAATAACAAGTACCTGTGAGTTTGAACTGTCCTGAGGCCTCCATGTCACTGTTGATTTCCAGACTGCTCTTCAGTATGTGCACAGTTTCATGGTTGTTCTCCGGCAGGTATCTGGTGTTGGAACATGTGTCTGGCGGCGAGCTTTTTGACTATTTAGTGAAAAAAGGAAGATTGACGCCCAAAGAAGCCAGAAAGTTCTTCAGGCAGATCATCTCAGCTCTAGATTTCTGCCATAATCACTCAATCTGGTAAAGCCTGGTTTGGTCCACATAAGTAGAGAAAGAAATGTAATGAAAAGATTAAGAAGTCAGGAGATTGTAACCCCTGAATGAAAAGATTCAGTGTGATGTGGTTTTTTTGGTCCCTCTTTGCCTATAGATCCATGGTAAGTGTCATGTTATGTGCACAGTAATTGTGTGGTGTTTGTGTGGATTTGTGTGGCGTGTTCCTGCAGTCACCGAGATCTGAAGCCAGAGAATCTCCTGCTGGATGAAAAGAATAATATCAGAATCGCTGACTTCGGCATGGCCTCCCTACAGGTGGGGGACAGTCTGCTAGAGACAAGCTGTGGGTGAGTACGCTGTGTGTGTGTGTGTGTGTGTGTGTGTGTGTGTGTGTGTGTGTGTGTGTGTGTGTGTGTGTGTGTGTGTGTGTGAAGTCGCCCATAGGTGGAAAAGGCTTCCTTTAAGCCATTTTTTTTCCTTTATCTCCAGAGAAACGAATGACATTTCAATATTGTTTGAATTAAGACTTAATAACTGCTTTAAAAACTTAAACTTCATTAAAAAAAAAAAAAAAAAAAACCATGGCATCTCATTCCAAAGATTTTTCATTGTAAAGACTTGCATGAGATGGAAAAGTCACATGAGTCATGTATGCAGTGTTGCTTTGGATCTAGTTTTTATCTCATTTCTGAAGGAAAGACATTCAGTTCTGTCTTTAAGTCTTACGCATGCTCGATTTGTTTTTATCTAAATATAGTGTTAGATATCTTCTCTTTCGAATGAAATAAAAAAGTAAAAGCAACTTTCCAAGTCCAAAAAAGTATACAGAAATTTTATAGAGAGATATTTGTATGCAATGAGTGAATATGTGAAATATTATATTAGGTAATAAAACACTTTACAGATAAAAATGTGAATAATTGGTTAAAGACAGGTCTGAACTCTGGAATATTCTGTGACATAAGGCTTACTGTAGCACAACCTACCCGTTAATAACATTGTGCTATAGTTTATTTACTGTTGTTTATAGATATGTTATACTTGAAATGTGTCATGATTTTTAAAACCATATTTACCTTACAGATTTTTATTTTATTTTGCATCCATGACTTTTACACATGAACTTTGAGATGAACTTTGGATGAATGTTAAAACATTTCATACAATCTATATTTTAAGACAATCCAAACATTTCTTGAGAGCACAAATACGAGAAAAATGAGAACATTTGTATAATCATGAGATCTTATTTGGAATATTTATTAGTGTTTAACATCTTGGTGCACGATCATATAAACCTGTGAATTTTGGAGTTAAAGTTATGAAAAAAAATTAGGCGTAGTAATTATTAGCTAGAGGAAAAACCTTAGCAGGAGCAATTACATGGCAAAAAACGATTGCAACTGAAACGATCATAAATATAATCATGTTTATTTAGTATTTACTCTTTTACGATTATGATGAGCCAAAAATAAAATTATTAAACCTATTTTTTTTGACATTTCTTACTAATTTCATGCTTGAAATAGTCTTGGTCTATTGGCATATAATTTTTCTAATTTTAAGCATTTATTCATAGAAAGAAGCAAAATTACCTGCCAATAGAATAAGAAAATATAAGATATATTATATCTTATATATAGCGCTTAGTGGCTTAGTGGTTAGCACGTTCGCCCCACACTTCCATGGTCGGGGGTTCGACCCTGTGCGGAGTCTGCATGTTCTCCCCGTGCTGTGGGGGTTTCATCCGGGTACTCCGGTTTCCTCCCCCAGTCCAAAGACATGCATGGTAGACTGATTGGCGAGTCTAAAGTGTCCGTAGTGTATGAGTGTGTATGTGATTGTGTACTGCGATGGATTGCCACCCTGTCCAAGGTGTACCCCACCTTGTGCCCGATGCTCCCTGGGATAGGCTCCAGGAGTAAGCGGTATAGAAGATGGATGGATGGATGGATGGATAAATATTAGATTTTATTTATAATAATGTCATAACAAGATTCATAATTAGATCAATTTAAAGATATTTTACTTAATAAGGTATCGTTGTTTGCAGTCTGTTAAAAGTGTTGTTCTGTTCAGTTTGTGTTAGTATTGTCTAGTTGTATTGAGAATCTTTTTGCCCTTTTGTCTGTTGAACGGCAATAAATTTTAATTAGACTAAACTTGCAGAAGATCCTCCCATTTCTCGATGCTGATGTCAGATTTGATAGGATGATACACGACATATTTTCATTTGGATGTACACGAAGCTTCTTTTATTTTTTTTTAAATGCACCTAATTATAAGACACTTTGCCCCCAAAAATACACCTTACAGTATACAAATGGCAAGGAATGAGCTTGATCTTAACTCTTGATCACTTTTTTTCCTGCCTCTTTCTCAGATCTCCACATTACGCTTGTCCCGAAGTGATCAGAGTAAGTCACCATTAAATCCTAATAATTTCTAACGTTCACCATTAAGTTGCTTATTCCTCTACCAGAACCCCAACGCACATAGACGTAATATCATCAGTAGACCACATGCGATGCAAGAATCATCTCAATCATCTTATGTTCTATTCAGGGTGAGAAGTATGACGGTCGGCGAGCGGACGTATGGAGCTGTGGTGTGATTCTGTTCGCTCTACTTGTGGTGAGGACACGTTCTCTTTCGCTCAGTTTGAAGCCGCTCTCCTGCATGTTATGTAGCTTTTTCATGGTGATTGCATACTCATGTGCTCATTGACTACACCTTGCCACATGCTGATGAATAAATCTATAAACATGCACCCATTGCATCGTATATTTCACTCCTACTTGTTAATACCTATGCAGGGTGCGCTCCCTTTCGACCATGACAACCTGCGACAGCTTCTGGAGAAGGTAAAGAGTGGAGTATTCCACATGCCCCACTTCATCCCACCTGACTGCCAGTCTCTACTACGCGGCATGATTGAGGTGGATTCGGAAAAGAGGCTTACGGTGAAATTTCCCTCCATTTGTTTGCTTCTCTTAATGAATCATTTTTCATTTGTTGGAAGCTAAGGTTTTGGACTAAAGTAGTGCCTGATAACGTCTGCCCAGGCTCTGGTGAATCTACAGTCGGGGTGACAATTTAAAGTAAAAACTGGTGGCTTTGTTATGGTGTTGGGAGGGGCTTGGAGGGCATTTATTTTTGGATACATGGCTTGGGTTCACTTGTCCCATTAGATTGAAAGATCACTGCAAATCAATACAAAGTTATTCTGACTGATCAAATGTATCCTCCCATCCTCCAGAGGGGCGCGGTCTCTTCCAGGATGACTCCACCCCATCCACAAACTGAATGGTTTGATGAGGATGAAAATATTGTAAATCATATGCTACGGCTGGTAGGACTTGTAGGATCTGTGCCGAGAAGTGTTGAAGCTGTTCTGGTGGGTCGTGGTGGCCCCAAAACACTTTATGTTATTTTTTCCTTTAATTTGTTACCTGTCTATATAACATTGAGGAAAACATCCTGAATGAAATTGTGATGAAATTCAGGAGGATTTTTATTGAACTAGTAGATCAGTGTAGGTTTATAGGAATTCATGCTTTTATCTGCTGCTCTTACACACTTGTCCAAAGGTGAATTATTATAAAGCCTCTTTTGTTCTCTATTTGGTGATTTCCCACCCACGAGCTAGTTCTCCCATATCACACAACAACTTCCAACCAGGGTGGATGAAGGCTAGACACGCTTTCTGTATCTTTTTGAACTACTGCTTATATGCTGCATCACCGGGCAGCTGAATACACTGAGGGAAGCACTAACTGCACTCTTCTGCATACATTCCGCATGCAATTTTGCTAAGTCATGGCAAGGCTGTGTCATTGTCGGATTCAAACTCCCAATGATAGTGCGAATATTTGTCTGTTGTGCCAGTATAGGAGCCCACTATAAATTCAGAATTCATCCAAGCGGAAAATTGATGGTTAAGGGTCTTTTGCTGAATGGACCCTCCTTTTGTTCTTGGATTTGAACTTGCACCGTTCTGGCCTCTAATTCAGAACCTTCACTGTGGAGTTACCACTAAATATGGTATAAACCACAACTTCTTGAATATGGTTGACACAGAAAGGACATATTTCCTTTATTAGGACTGACACACAGAGGCCACACCTTCTTCAATAGGATTAATGGACACAGAGGCCACACCTCCCTTATTAGGACTGATAGAAACAGAGCCACACCTCTTTCACAAGGACTGAAAGCTTAGAGCTGACAACTTCTTGAATACAGTTGACACACAAAGGCCAAACTTCCTTCATTAGGACTGACACACAAAGGCCACACCTCCTTCAATAATGCTGACACACAAAGGTCACACCTCCTTCACTAGGATTGATAGAGACAGAGACCACACCTCCTTTACTAGGACTGATAGACACAGAGACCACATCTCTTTTACTAGGACTGATAGATACAGAGGCCACACCTCCTTCACTAAAGGTAACACACAAAGGTCACACCTCCTTCACTAGGACTGATAGACACAGAGGCCACACCTTCTTCACTAGTGGTGATACACACAGAGGCCACACCTCCTTCACTAGTGGTGATACACACAGAGCCCACACCTCCTTCACTAGTGGTGATACACACAGAGGCCACACCTCCTTCACTAGTGGTGATACACACCGAGCCCACACCTCCTTCACTAGTGGTGATAGACACAGAGTCCACACCTTCTTTACTTGTGGTGATAGACACAGAGGTCACGCCTCCTTCAGTAATGGCGATTGACACAGATGCCACACCTCCTTTACTAGGACTGATGGACACAGAGGCCACACCTTCTTCACTAGTGGTGAGACACAGAGGCCACGCCTCCTTCAGTAATGGCGATTGACACAGAGGCCACACCTCCTTTACTAGGACTGATAGACACAGAGGCCACACCTCCTTCAGTAATGGCGATTGACACAGAGGTCACACCTGTGTAGCCCTCACAAGTTTTTGTGTCTATACCCAAGAAAAATTTGGCAACCTTAGAGGTGTGTACAACACATTTGCATAACCTGAAATGATGCATCCAGAAAACGGACGTACGCATGTGCATAACTCGTCTTTGAATATGCGTAACCGTAAATGTATATGCGTATGCGTAACCGTAAGTACTGATGCAACATTTGAACTGAAGTCGCCAACTCTGAATACGTCCCCTTGTCTCCCTTATAGAGTGAATGACTGAGAATACAGTTCATGTGTTTTAAATGATATTAAATGATTATATCGAGATATATTGTGACCAGTGAGACTCTAAAATTGTGACTTCAACAGCTCATTCATTTCCAGTTGTGTTCATGACTGCGTTTCAGACAAATGACAGAAAATATCAGATCATTGTTAGTTTATTATTTTTTACACATATGCACTTAGAATCACAGCTGCATAGCGCAACAGAATACTTTTTAAACTAGAAATTTACAGTGAGGTGGAAGAGCACTCATATTTCCCTGTGTGTGTGTGTGTGTGTGTGTGTGTGTCAGCAATAGCACACTTTCAGTTACAGCGCCATCTGCTTGCAAACATTCAGTACTCTAATCACTGCATCTCTCATTCTCTCCCCTGCAGCTAGAGCAAATCCAGAAGCACGCCTGGTATCTGTGAGTATTGATTGTTTCTGTCTGAGCCAGTGTGGTCAATCTGTAGTGGAGCATTTCAGCTGCATAGCATGTATTTGTGCATTGCTACATGTGTGAATGCATGTTTAATTATGAGCTCCTGTGCTATTTAAGTATGAGCTCCTGTGCTATTTTATAAACAATTTATTACTTCTTCGTTTATATAATTATGTATTTTATTGCTCTTGTACCACAGCAGTTTGCCAGCGATTATTTTTTACATCATACTTTTTATCCATTTAACACAAGTTAGTTCCTGTTATCGCTTATGTTATAGATTATGTTCCCACACCAGCCTCTCATAATTCCTGTTCTTGAAGTTATTAAGAGAAAGAATGCAGCATGTCATGTTAGCGAGAACCTGGAACATGCTAACGTATCTGTCCTGAAGACTTGCCCTTTCTGGAAAGTGTATTTACGGTTAGTTAGACAACACTGACACTGTAGATTCCTTCCGTGAACATTAAATAAATTCTCCTTGCATAAAGCATCACCATAATCACAAATGAGATTCGGTGTGCCATTCAAGTCTTTGTGAATTAGTTGTTACTATAGAAACAAGAACTATATTAAAAAAAATTAATGAACGCCTTCTGAGCAATCCCTTTCGAGCATTCAGCAGTGCTGTGGTAGAAGTGTTCTTATTGGCTGAAGTCACTAGCGGCAAATAACACACAACACATACATAGTGAATTGCTGTAATCGGGTCATTATCGAATGTGGCTTGAAAGAATTATTTAAGGGAAGGGATACAGTGCATAGGGCGTATGGTGGCTTAGTGGTTCGCCTCACACCTCCAGGGTCGGGGTTCAATTCCCACCATGGCACTGTGTTTGCATGTTCTCCCCGTGCTGCGGGGGTTTCCTCCCCCAGTCCAAAGACAAGCATGGTAGGCTGATTGTCGTGTCTAAAGTGTCCATAGTGTATGTATGGTTGTGTTAGTGTGTATGTGATTGTGCCCTGCGATGGACAGGCATCCTGCCCAGGGTGTACCCCACCTTGTGCCCCATGCTCCCTGGGATAGGGTCCAGGTTCCCCGTGACCCTGAAGAAGGAGTAAGCGTTATAGAAGATGGATGGATACAGTGCATTTAACTAATAGACTGCAGTTTGTCACATGAAACAAATGGGTAGTCTGTCCTGCACTGTGGATTCGTATATTGTTCAACTTTTTATTTTATTTTTTTTTACAGTTAATGATGACACTGTAGATTCTGACACATATGTATATGAAATTTTGATGTTATGTGTGTGTGTGTCAGGTCAGGCCGTAACGAGCCATGTCCCGAGCAGCCGCCACCGAGGCGCGTGTGTGTGAGGAGGATTCTCTCTCTGACTGAGCTGGATCCAGATGTGTTGGAGAGCATGCACTCTCTGGGCTGCTTCCGAGATCGAGTCAAACTGACCCAAGACCTGCAGTGTGAAGAGTGATCACCATTTAAAATCCTTGCAACGCAGTCACAACAATCATCACTAAATTAGTACTAATGCACCGTATTGGCCTTTCTATCATCCTTACATATGCAGTAAACTAGAATATAAGTAGAAACTAACAGCTGTAAAGCTTTCATTCTTCTCTACCTTATTTATTTGTCTCTGATCTGACACCAGAGACAGTTATCATAACATGTTGAGGTGAATCCGGGGCTATACGATACATCATTCGTGAATTGTTATTGGTCCTCTTGGTATACTGATATATCACAGGAGGCTGTTCGTAAAAATTTGTTATAGTGTGGCGTGATCGGCCTGACCATTATACAAATATTTTATATGCAAATGAACATTGTAGCCAATCCCTAAAAACAAAGCTGGCCTTCTACAGCAACCTTCGAAAACAATCTAGGATTTCATAAAGGCACAATATAACAATATATTTAAGTTAATACACTTTTTAAAACATTTATTATTTAGTGGCATGACACTGACACACATCAGTCATAACCATAATAACGCATGACAGGAAAATTAGTGTATCTCTCTCTCTCTCTCTCTCATGTCAATCTCAGGGACAACCAAGAGAAGATGATCTATTACCTCTTACTGGACCGTAAGGAGCGCTATCCCAGCTACGAGGATGAAGACCTGCCACCCAGACATGATGTAGGTCAGTACAGTATGGCTTCGTGGTGGAATGGTATGAAAAATCCACCGCATGATAACTTCACCTTTACTTAAACTTCAATTTACATGACATGTACCTCGGGGTATGAAATCTGCTAGAAGACTATTTACAGTGAGTAGTGCAGCCTGCACAGCGCTAGGATACCCGGTTTGATCCTGAGTTTGGGTTACTTTCTGTCTGGAGTGTGCGTAGTGGTTTACGATGGACCGGTGTGCCATCCAGGGTGTATTTCCTTCTCACTCACAGTGTTTCTGGGGTTGCCTCTGGATCCACCGCATCCTGGACCAGAATTAAGCAGTTGCTGAAGATGAATGAATGACTTTAGCATGATTTGATTACTGTTCATAAAGTAAGATACTCTGAGACTTTTCATTATAGCATATTTCAAGATACCTGCTTCTTTTGGAAATAATATTTGCTCTTTGCCAGTTTCATTTGACTACATTTGCTTTTCTTTCTCCATTTCACTATAGCATACACCATATGGCCAAAAGTATGTGGACACACGATCATCACACCTATATGTGGTTTCCCCCAAAACTGTTACCACAAAGTTGAAAACACGCTATCATCTAGAATGTCTTAGTATGCTGTAGCATGACAATTTGACTTCACTAGTGTTAAGAGGACTAAACATGTTGTTCCACCATGACAATGCACCTGTGCACAAAGCAAGCTGCTTGAAGACATTATTTGACACGGTTGGAGTGGAAGAACTCGAGTGGCCTGCGCAGAGTCCTGACCTCAAGCCCACTGAACACCTTTGGGATGAACTGGAACGCTGACTGCACCACAGCCCTCCTCACCCAACATCAGTGACCTCACTAATGCTCTTGTGGCTGAATGGACAAATCCTGACAGCTACGCTCTGAAATCTAGTGGAAAGCCTTCCCAGAATGTAAAAGTTATATTTTGTTTCGTCATTATTTACCAGTATATTATCACACCTCAAGTGTAGTGTTGGATCCCATCTCCAAATCTCTCTCACCTCAACCATGATGAGACTCACCAGCATTCTAACAAACAGTGTATGGAACCTGCAACCACTTACCACACCGGACTGTAGTACTAAATTATGTTTATGATATGCGATACTTTATATGCTGCTACTTCATGGTTTAAACAGATATACTGGTCAGTTTTGCACCTTTACATCATGTGGTTTATCCCGTTTCCTTTCCTATTCTTCCTAGTAGTGAGTGTACAAGGTGTCCTGTGTAGTTATTTTACCGTGCCCTTATACTGCCGTCCATGTGGAGCTCCACCACAATCCTGAAGGCTTATTATTTTGCTCCACTGTAAAGGGATATCAATTTGACTCGAGTTGATTATTAATGCCCTGTGTATTTAATGAGTGCAGATCCTCCACGGAAGCGTGTGGACTCGCCCATGCTGACCCGTCATGGCCGCTGCCGGCCAGAGAGGAAGAGTCTGGAGGTGCTGAGTGTGACGGAGCAGGGCTCCCCTACACCCCCACGCAGGGCGCTGGACACCTCTGCACACAGCCAGAGGTACAAACACACACATATACACATGTACCACGGAGGTCCCCATTGTGACTTTGACAAGGTTTTGTTTTTCAAAAGCAAGCAAAGTTTACATTTATTTACTGTAGTATATCTTACCATATAAGGAATAAAACACCAAGGGCAGTGCTGTTATAGGAATGTAATCAACGACGGTATGAAGTGATAGCCGCTACCACAACTATTTGCCAACAATAACAATTTTTTTATTTATTAAAGAAGGAATCTGCTTCTAGGTATACTTACTGTTATAAACACTCATGCCCTCACTAGCTTCTCGTTTCTTCTCTCTCATAGTTAATAAGACCAAAAAAAAGCAGCTTGTCCTTTTTTATCGCAAACTACAAAACAAAAAGTGCTTTGTCCTGGAGACCTTTTTTTGTGCATCGGAAAGCTTAAAAATACAGCTTTAGCTTTAACTGACTGTTGTAAAGTGCTGGTTTTTCCATTCTTTTCAATCTATTTATGTCCCAGTGAATGAGTTGTTGCTATAGAAACGATAATGCATTTGAATTACAGCCAGTCCTAGTGTCAGAGCAGCTTCCGACCAATCAGATTCAAGAATTTAACAGTGCTGTGTTGTAACATCATTTATTAAAATGTGTTAAACATTTTGTAGATGTTCATTCTGATTACGAATGCCTTAACAAACAAACAGGAGAGTGTTTACCTCTTAAATGTGAAATTGAAATGAATCAGTGTGTTAAATGAGGCAGAATGGTAAACTCTGAAGTGCTGGGGTAGTTTGGGTCTGGAATCTGACGTCTCTGTTTTATCGGTTCCCAGATCACGATCAGTAAGTGGAGCATCTACTGGTCTCTCCTCTAGTCCTTTAAGCAGTCCCAGGGTAAGAGAATATTGGCCAAAACATTTTGATATCTCACTTTCTTTTTTTGTTTTTGTTTTGTTGGAGTATTTAAGTCTACAGGTTGCAAATTTAAACTGTAGAATGACACTTTTGCGAAAGCTCAACATGAAGTTCATGCTTTTTTGTTATTCCATAATTCACTTCAGCATAAAACGACAGCTCACATCCTCTGAAAGCCCACACACATCTTTTCAAAACACTCTCCACACTGCCTGACTGTCCATCAGTCATATCACCCATCGCTCATTTCCACTCCTTTCCTTCTTTCCATCTTCTGCTGCCTTTTCCACACTCCCTGCTGCATTTGTCCACCCCATGTCATCAGAGCCCGGTGTTCACATTCAGCCAGTCTGAAGTCGCCACTGCCACCAAACCCCGTACTGCGAGCTCTCACGAGTCTAAAACCCAGACCCTGCCATCTAAAACTCCTCCTGAACGACCTCGTCTCCACTCCATGAAATCCCTCCCACTTCGCTCCTCTTCCTCACGCTCACCCTCCCCTTCTCCGCTCCTCTCACCGCTCCCTCGCTTCCTCTTTTCCCATGCCCCATCAGCTGCGCTGAAATCCGTCACTAAATGCTCCTATCCGATGTCCCAGGTGACCCCTCAGGGTTCGCCCCTGCCCACACCTCTGGGCACCCCCGTCCATCACCCCCACCCTCCCCCTTCCTCCTCCTCTTCCTCCCGTGCTGAAGGAGGAGGTGTTGGCTCACTCTCGCTGACTCCGCCCACTAGCCCAGGAGGAAGCGGGGCTGGCATGGCAGCCAGCAGCTCCGCCCACTGGAGGACCAGATTCAATTCATTCAAGAACAACCTGCTCGGCTCACCGCGCTTCCACCGCCGCAAGCTGCAGGGTGGGTGTCAAACATTCTTATTGTGTAATGACATAATTACTATGCACTGATGAAATAAAGAGTTACATTCATACGTTCTCTTATTGTAGTTCCCACTTCTGAGGACATGTCAAGCCTTACGCCAGAGTCCAGCCCTGAGTATGTATCAGATAATGAAGTATGGTTTAGATGCCCATCAAGGGTCATGTGATGTGTTACCTGTTGCCTGTCACTGATTGGACGTGCTTGTTTGCCTCTAGGCTAGCGAAGCGCTCCTGGTTTGGCAACTTTATCAGCTTAGAGAAGGAAGAGCAGATCTTTGTGGTGATCAGAGACAAACCGCTCAGCTCAATCAAGGCGGATATTGTACACGCCTTTCTCTCTGTGAGTCTGATTCACATGTAGGATTTTGCTTTCAATACTGAAGGTCAAGATTTTTTTCACTACCGTGTGAATGTACACATATACTATGCATTATACTTTTCCATACTCGCGTTTCCTGATGGGTATATACGAGCACCTTGACAGTTATTTCATGGACCGGAAATGCTTTTTATACTGTAACAAGTAAATTCATGTTCCAGGAGATGTTTTATGACTCGGATCATTCCGAATTTCACATAAAAATCTTGATCATTGTAACTGTAACTTGTAACTTGATCAACTAGAACTGTCTTCCAAATATCAAGCTCAATAAATTAACACTGCTCTTAAACAAACCCGTTTCCTCTCTCTTCTTTTCGCTATATTAGATTCCATCCCTCAGCCACAGCGTGGTCTCCCAGACGAGTTTCCGGGCAGAGTATAAATCTTCTGGAGGTCCGTCTGTATTCCAGAAGCCTGTGAAGTTTCAGGTGGACATTGCCTTCT
The DNA here is from genome assembly GCA_012411365.1 of Ameiurus melas. Classification (NCBI taxonomy): domain Eukaryota; kingdom Metazoa; phylum Chordata; class Actinopteri; order Siluriformes; family Ictaluridae; genus Ameiurus; species Ameiurus melas. Next base: position 28,523,342 of record CM022760.1, on the reverse strand, counting down.
CTGAAGGAGAGAGGGAAAGGGAACGGGAAAGAGAGAAAGAAGGAAAGAGGAGTTATGGAATCTACAGTGTCACTTTCACCCTCATATCAGGTGAGAAGCCCTTTCATGACATATTATCTGCTGCATAGTAACTACTGTATTTTCCAAATAGGATTGCAATTCAATTCAGTTTGATTTATATATATATATATATATATATATATATATATATATATATATATATATATAGATTTTAAGAATGGACACTGTCACAAAGCAGCTTTACAAAAATCCGGATGTAAAATTTACATTTCAGTTGATCCTTATACCTGATTTGATATCTATCTAACTATATATTTATCTACCTGTGTGTGTGTGTGTGTGTGTGTGTGTGCTGGAAAAGGCCCAAGCCGCAGATTTAAGAGAGTGGTGGAGACGATTCAAGCCCAGCTGCTTAGCACACATGACCAGCCCTCAGTACAGGCTCTCGTGGGTGAGTCACAGCCAACTGCTCAGTCTGCAAGCACATCAGGACTGCACGATCTGAACAAAATAGCATATCATCATTGCACTGCTTCATATAGAGAGATTATGCTAGGTTTGCAATATGTTACAGCCACAGATGATTTGTCTCGAAGGCCACAAAGTGACACATAATGCAGTATTTGTATTATAAACACAGCCGTCATTCCCTTTCTACTTCAGTACAATTTAGTTTTATTTGTGAAGCACCTTTACCAGTAGATATTGTCATAAAACGGATTTGGATGTAGATTTTAGATCCCGAATGATCAAGCAACAGTGACGACACAAAACTCCCTAAGACGACACAAGGAATCAGACTCGAAAGACAACCCTTCCTCTTCTGAGTGACACCCCATAGTGGCCTGATAAATCATTACACTTGTACAGCTGTGTACTGTAGAGTCAACACTAGGTGTGCTGAGATGATGTTCAGCGTGAGTACACTGTGAATAATAGTCCTATGATGAGCACAGGACGATCAAGACACTGTATGACTAAAGCAAGTGTTCTTAGGTACTTCTCACCTTGTACATATGTTGGACAAGATGAACCAGTGTGGAGTTATTCACTTAACAGCTTGTGACTATGGTCAGAGCTGTAGCTAACCTGTCTTCTGAAGCTGGGATAGACTCCGATCTTGTCTTCTGCTTTGCTGAGTGTATTTTTCATAGATTTCTGATGGGCTTTCTGATGAAACTCTGCGGAATTCACCTGGTCTTTCTTAAAAGTGCTGTGTTGGTCCGCTTGGACAGTGTTGTTAAGTTGTTAGAGTGATCTCAATCATCAAGGCGTCACAAGGTCAGGTGGCCAGCTTTCATGGAAGCTCCTCGTGGAAGTGTGGGCCCGTCAAGAGTTAGCCTCACTGAGAGAAACTCATCTAGCTGGACTGTACAATCCCAGAAAGTGTGGACACCTGCACCACAATTAACTCTAGTCAAAATCACTGATACTATGTTAACTCAGTGCTATCTGTGGTACATCTAAACAGTCATCAGGGACACTGGCTCATGATTAACATTAGTTCCCTCTCCATATAACAAACTGCTCTTTCCCCTCATGATGCAGCAAATGCATCATGCAGTCAGTGTCTGAATGCCAACACAGTTCACCTGGCTGGATTTGGACCCTGACAATACTCAGAAAAAGCTCCCTAACGCAAAAATAAACACACAACGACTTCTAGCCACACTGTCACCACAATACTGGCATGTTGAATTCAGCCAGGTCAGCCAATTGAATTAAGAGTGGCACCTGGATCATGAGAGAGGTGGTCCTCTTTGCTGATATCATTTCAACTCAGTGCCAATTGTGGTTACTTCTAGACAGCACTTGGGGCCAGAAAACCATGGTTGTGACGTGCCTCACATTCTACTGTCCCGTCTACCATTGTTTCAGCACACATCGCAAAGATTTCAGCAACGAGACCACAGAGGCCAGCAAGGCCTTGTTTTCCACTGATGCTTTTGCTTTGGCTTGCTCGCTGTGCAGATGTTATCACAAAAGGAAGGAGAGATTTGGCATCCCTAGTCAGGTTACCTGTTCTGGTGAATCGGAATGAGACACAAACTGACCAAACACTTGTGAGTAGATGAGAGGATTCCCTTTTACATAGGTCTTGCATTCCCCTCTGGGGGAATCTGTTTCACAAATGGGTTGCACCTTATCAACCTTCTGGCTGAAACTGGTTTTTCTACGCATGGTCATATCATCCAGTTTTGTAAATCAATTGACTTGTGTTGAAAGTTGACTCTTTGGAACCATGTGTGTTTGAGGCAGAGTATATGAGAAGGTGACTGTAGACTGTAGCTAGCTAGACTGAAAGATGCAAGGGCTGCTTCATTAGTCTTTTTTTTTACATATTATATATATTTTATTATTTTTAGATATGAGGCGATGGCTAATTTCCATTAGTACCACTAACAGGAGCAGAACGGCATTGTCGATTATATAGAAAACCATTAAACAAAGTGAAAACTAGACCAACATGTGAATGAAAGAAGTTTAAAAGAAAACGGTCAACTTAGACATTGACTAAAAATAGATATTGGACACTACTGAAAACCATCTATTAATTATAAAGCTGGAGATGCAAGTCATTCGAGATGGATTTTTCCTTTAATAAATTCTCTGTGGATGTATTCATTGGTGCACACAATCATCAATTTAACAGGCGCTAAATTAATCTTGCATAGACACCACCCTATATTTTGAGCTTATTTTTAGTATTATAAATTATATTTAGAAACCAATGCTGTGGCAGCAGCGCAATGTATAAAAGCATGCAGATGCAGGTCTAGAGCTTCTGCTAATATTCACATCAAACACTGAAACTGCACAAGTGGAAAAAAGACCAGGTGACCTTTTTTTATCACCCATTTTATGCCCATTTTTGTGATGCTTTTCTGATTATCATGATTGTAAAGAATGACTGGGTTACCGTAGCCTTCATGTCAGCTCAACCCAGTCTATTTGTTCTCCTCTGACCTCTCTCCCCGACGAGGCATTTTTGCCAACAGAACTGATGCTCATGTTGAAGTTCTTTTTTTTGTTTTTTGCGCCATCCTCTGTAAAGACTATTGTGCATGAAAATCCCAGGAGATCAACAGTTTCTGAAATACTGAAACCAACAACCAGTCACTAAAAGTCAAAGTCACTAAAATCACATTGTTCCCTCATTCTGATGTTTGATGTGGACATTAACTGGCACTCTTGACCTGCATCTCCATGATTTTATGCTTTGTGCTGCTGCCCTCTGATTGGCTGATTGGATATTTGCATGAATATGCAGATGTACAGTTATCTGCTGATGTTGTCTTCATCTTAATTATTATCATTACAAACAATTTGAATAGGTATTGAATAGCCATATGTACTTTCATTACACAGCAACACGACCCGTTTTCGCTCTCACAGATGAGAAGAACGGCCGTCCTCATGGAACACCAACCAGACAGAACTCTCGACGCTCAGAGGGAGGAGCTGACCGCTGCGAATGGGTTGAGCGAGGCGAGGGTGGAGCCTTACTCCAAAGAAGGGGTTCAGCCAAAGAGAGGACCCGACTGCTGTCATCTAATGGGACCCAATCACAGCCTTGAGAAGAAGAGTACACCAGTCATCATTAACCATGGCACAACACTCATAAAAAAAAACCCTAATTTGTTCTCCTGCTACACTACAGCATGATGGTAAAGTCTTGTGTATTTTTTTTTTAGAGGTGCTTCTTAAACTAAATTCTGAGCAAAACAAACAGTTCCACTTCATCAGAAATAACTAGCACAGTCCTAAATTAAACAAGACAAAGAGCCAGATTAGGAAAAAATAAAAGCTGTGCAATGCGATACTTAATGCGTCATCTTCAATCCAAGTTTCTGAGTAATATTATAATGTTCTATATGTGCTGTTGATGGGCATTACGACTCACTTAAGTGATTCAATTCCTGTAATTTGTTTTAATAAGACATCCTTCTCAAACACTAAGCAGGTAACAGTGTAAACAGCTACAGTAACCTATGTTCATGGTTTCATATATGCCTATGTCACTGATGGGTATTAAGAGGAAGTTTGATAAATGATTCAACTATTAAAAGATGAAATTATTTAAATGCTTCCTTTTGTGGCAGACATAAGATCACAAACAAATTAAATAATTGTGAAAATTAAAATGCATTGTGTAGGAAATGGGCCTGTTTTGTTTGTGGAAGAGCTTATATAGTGACCATCTGCAATCTTGTTAGCGCTACCAAGGCTTAGGTGAAGTAGTTATAGTTATATACGGAATAACACACAGCGGATGGATGAAGTGGATTCTTTTTCGTATAACTGCATAGTCTGGAGTGTGTTTTTCTGCTTATAACACAGCATTTGGCAATAATTACCATGTTTAATGTATTCAATTCAATTCATTTCGGTTTTATTTGTATAGCGCTTTTAAAAACGGACATTGTCACAAAGCAGCTTTACAGAATTATACAGTGGGGGAAATAAGTATTGAACGCGTCAACATTTTTTTCAGGAAATAATATTTCCCATGAGGTTATTCACATGAAATTTTGACCAGACTTTGCTATTAACTCAAGAAATGAACACATATAAAGAAATCTAAACATTAAAGTCCATAAATGAAGTTATGCGTAATAAAGCGGAATGACAGGAAAAAAAAGTATTGAACACGCTAACTGAAACGTATTGAATACTTAGTGGAGAAGCGTTTGTTTGTAATGACAGCTCAAAGACACTTCCTGTATGAAGAAATGAATGGGCTGCAGTATTCAGATGTGATTTTGGTCGGTTCTTCTAAACATATTGTCTTTAAATCTTGTTCAGTTGGATTCAAGTCAGGTGATCGACTGGGCCGTTCTAACAGCTTGATTTTTTTTCTCTGAAACAAATTGAGAGTTTCCTTTGCTGTATGCTTTGGATCATTGTCCTGCTGGAAGCTCCACCCACATCTCATCTTCATCATCCTGGTGGATGGCAGCAGGTTCTTCTCAAGAATCTCACGGTAAAGGGCGCCATTCATCGTTCCTTCAAATTATCTGAATTCTGCCAGTACCATGTAATGAAAAACAGCCCCACACCATGATGCTTCACCTCCAAACTTCACTGTTGGTGTAGTGTTTTTAGGGTGACGTGCAGTGCCATTTCTTCTCCAAACATGGTGTGTAGTATGACAGTCAAAACTCTCGTCTGACCAGACTACACTCTCCAAGTATTTCATAGGTTTGTCCAAATGAGTTGTAGCAAACTATAAACGAGCTTCGACATGCCTTTTCTTTATTAATGGAGTCTTGCATGGTGAGCGTGAGCAGTGGAGCGCACTTCCTATTGTTTTCTCTGTGATGATGGTACCTGCTGCATCCAAGTGTTTCTGGAGCTCTTTCCGAGTGGTCCTTGGCTCTTGGGCTACTCTTCTGACTCCCTGGTCAGAAACCTTGTTAGGAGCTCCTGTGCGTGTCCGGTTGATGACCGAGTGATGTTGCTTCCATTTGTGGGTAATGTCCCCAGTGGTGCTTACTGGAAGATTCAGAAGTTTTGAAATATGTCTGTATTCGATTCCATCAATATGTTCTGAAACAATAAGGTTGCAAAGGTCTTGGGAGAGCTCTTTTTTGCTTTTACCCATCATGAGATGTTTCTTGTGTGGCACCTTGGTAACGAAAAGCCTTTTTATAGACCATCAATTTACTAACCCGGCTGATATTAATTTGCACCGATAGGGGGTATAATTACTTATGGATTTCAGCTAATTCCTTGCCTTACCTTGCCTTGGAGAAGCGGTTTTTCTTAGTGTGTTCAATACTTTTTTCATTCCACTTTATTACACATACGTGAGTTAATACTTACGTATGGTGAAAATTTCATGGGAATAACCGCATTGGAAATATATTTACTGAAAACATTGTTGACACATCCAATACTTATTTCCTCCACTGTATAAATTTATCCCTATTTAGCAAGCCAGAGGTGATGGTTCCAAGGAAAAACTCCCTGAGACGACGAATTAATGAAGGACATGTCACTCATTTTAATAGTTTAAAATGAGTTTTTATGTTGTGGAACATCCATGAGACTATTGGTGAGGTTAGTTCCTGGTATCACTTACAGTGCCCTCTACTAATATTGGCACCCTTGGTAAAAATGAGCAAAGAAGGCTGAGATAATTATCTTTATTGTATAAACTTTTGATCGCTTGTTCAAAAAAAAACACAAAAATACTCTGCTCTCATGGCTATCAAACAATTGCAAACAATACACAGGTTTATCAAAATAAATATTTGTTAAATATAGAGGTGCAACAATAATTGACACCCCTATGAATTCATATGAGAAAAATATATTTGAAGTTTATTCCCACTGATATTTTACTTTTTTTTGGTACGCCTAAGTGACTAGGAACAGGAAATTGTTCAACCATAACTTCCTGTTTCACAGGGGTATAAATATGAGGTAACACATAGGCCAAATTACCTTAGTCATTCATAACAATGGGTTAGACCCAGGAATATAGCTGTGATGTGTGGCAAAAGGTTGTTGAGCTTCACAAAATAGGAAGTGGCTATAAGAGCATAGCACAAGAATTGAAAATGCCCAATTCCACCATCAGGGCAATAATTAAGAAGTTTCAGTCAACTGGAAATGTTCTGAATCAACCTGGAATTGGAGGTGTGTCTATATTGTCTCAACACACTGTGAAGTGGATGGTTTGAGTGGACAAAAATCTCCAAGGATCACAGCTGGAGAATTGTTGTTAGTTGCATCTTGGGGTCAGAAAGTATCCAAAACTACAATCTGAAGTCACCTACATCAACACAAGGTGTTTGGAAGGGTTTCAAGAAAAAACCTCTACTCTCATCAAAATCAAACTCGAGTATCTTCATTTTGTTAGGATACATGGCATCATGGACTCTATCAAATATCAACAGATATTATATGAAAACCTGACTGCCTCTGCCTGAAAGCTTCAAATGGGCCATGGTTGGATTTTCCAGCAGGACAATGATCCAAAACATGCATCAAAATCAACACAAAAATGGTTTCCTGACCACAAAATCAAATTCCTGCCATGGCCATCCCAGTCCCCTGACATGAAACCCATAGAAAACCTGTGGGGTGAACTGAAGAGGGGAGTCCACCAGCGTGGACCTCGAAATGTGAAGGATCTGGAGAGATTCTGTATGGAGGAAGGGTCTCAGATCCCTCGTCATGTATTCTCCAACCTCATCGGGCGTTATAGGAGAAGACTCAGAGCTTCTATTTTGGCAAAGAGAGGTAGCACAAAGTATTGACTAAAAGGGTGCCAATAATTGTTGCACACCTATATTTAACAAAGATTTTTTTTTATAAACCATTGTTGTGTTTGCAATTGTTTGATATCCATAAGAGCAAAATATTTTTGTGATTTTTTTTAAAACAAAAGATCAAAAGGTTAAACAATAAAGACAAATTTTCACAGCCTTCTTTGCTCATATTTACTAAGGGTGCCAATATTATTGTAAGGTACTGTTTGTTATAGCAATGATAATTAGTCGTTCCCATAACATCATCTTTGATAAAATGTGAAATGTCTCCTAACAAAAAACAAAACAAAAAAAAAAACACAAACTATTATGCATTTTTCTTTGTTAAACCTGTTTTTGATTTTTTTTGTCAGATCAAGATTCAATCAGATTCAACAATTTGACTGTGATGGGCTGTAAATGTAGTTACAGTTATAATATTTTACTGACAAAGAAATAGATTAAATGAGTAGCTTACCACGTGTTATTGAATGAGTAGCACAAAGCTTATACAGTACAATTATAAGCTATATACTAGTCATTTGATATAAGCATTTCTTTTATGTGTTTTACTCTTAAATGGTAAACCATAGGACCTGTGTTTCCACCTCACGTCACCAAAACCATTTAAAAATAGCAGCATTTTCTTATGAGACCTTCTTTTTTTTTGCAAGCAGCCGTTTGGTCTCTATGTATTTGTTTGATGACAGTAAACGTTTTTTGTTTTTTTTTCCATGATAAGATACTATACCTTTTCATGTTGCTGAGTTGGTATCCACAAAGTCTAGTATGTGTCATTTACCTCAGAATGTGCATGCCTTTAAAGATTTACTCTAAAAGCTAAGTTAATCAGTGGACCATAAGATCCAATTATGTATCTTAAATTATTTTTAAAGGTATACTATATTCATGTTTAACGGTTAAATAAATAAAGGTATTAACACTGTAAAAAAAAAAACAACAACAAAAAAAACTTGCCAATAAAATACTGCCAAAATTACATTAAACAACCGAAAACATAATTACAATGAAGTACTGTAATATCTTACATGGTATAAATAACACTTTAAGGACTTTACTGTAAATATGTTTACTGTACATTTTATAGTACTTTATTGGCAATTACTGACAAGTTTTAATATATATATATATATATATATATATATATATATATATATATATATATATATATATATATATATATATATATATATATATATTCATTGGATCATTAGTGAGGATGCCTGGGGTGCAGTCAAGGTTCCAGTTCATCCCATAGGTGTTCAGTGTGTTATTATATGTTAGGTTGAGGTCAGGGCTCTGTGCAGGCCACTCGAGTTCTTCCACTCCAACCTTGGCAAGTCTCATTTTTTGCACAGGGGCATTGTCATGCTGGAACAGGTTTGTTCCTCTTAGTTCTAGTGAATGGAAATTGTAATGCTACAGCATACAGAGACATCCTATTCAATTGTTGGCTTCCGACTTTATGGCAACAGTCTGGGGAATATGGGTGTAAAGGTTAGTTGTCCACAAATTTTTGGCCATATACTGTGGGGGAAATAAGTATTGGACGCATCAACCTTTTTGTTCAATAAATATATTTCCAATGAGGTTATTCACATGAAATTATAATATAAAGAATTCACAACATTAATGTCCGTAAATAAAGTTATGTGTAATAAAGTGGAATGACAGGAAAAAAGTATTGAACACGCTAACTGAAACGTATTGAATACTTAGTGGAGAAGCGTTTGTTTGTAATGCCAGCTCAAAGACACTTCCTGTATGAACAAATTAATGGGCCGCAGTATTCAGGTGTGAATTTGGCCCATTCTCCTAAACATATTGTCTTTAAATCTTGTTCAGTTGGATTCTGGTCAGGTGATCGACTGGGCCGTTCTAACACCTTGCAAACCAGCACCACTCCATGATGCTTCACCTCCAAACTTCACTGTTGGTGTAGTGTTTTAAGGGTGATGTGGAGTGCCATTTCTTCTCCAAACATGGTGTGTAGTATGACAACCAAAAAGTTTAATCTTTTCTCTCGTCTGACCAGACTACAATCTCCCAGTATTTCATAGACTTGTCCGAATGAGTTGTAGCAAACTATAAATGAGCTTCGACATGCCTTTTCTTTAGTCTTGCATGGTGAGCGTGAGCAGTGTTGTGCATTGCCTATTGTTTTCTCTGTGACGAGGGCACCTGCTGCCTCGAAGTGTTTCTGGAGCTCTTTCTGATTGGTCCTTGGCTCTTGGGCGACTCTTCTGACTATTCTTCTGACTCCCTGGTCAGAAATCTTGTGAGGAGCTCCTGTGCGTGTCCGGTTGATGACGGTGTGATGTTGCTTCCATTTGTGGGTAATGTCCCCAATGCTGCTTACTGGAAGATTCAGAAGTTTTGAAATACGTCTGTATCCGATTCCATCAATATTTTTTGCAACAATAAGGTTGCGAAGGTCTCGAGAGAGCCCTTTGCTTTTACCCATCATGAGATGTTTCTTGTGTGACACCTTGGTAACGAAAGGGATATAATTACTTATGGATTTCAGCTAGTTACTTCCCTTACCTTGCCTTGGAGAACCGCTTTTTCTTAATGTGTTCAATACTTTTTTCCTGTGTCATTCCACTTTATTATACATAACTTTATTTATTGATTTTAATGTTGTGAATTCTTTATATGTGTAGATTTCTTGAGTTAATACTGATGCATTGGAAATATATTTACTGAAAACAATGTTGACACATCCAATATTTATTTCAACCACTGTACGTGTATATACTAAAGTTTCAAAAGAAACTTCCCCCGCATTTAGCTTAAACAATAGCCTGTAGCTTATCAAGATGCTTGTTTCAGTGTGTTGGTGCTTGTGTATCCATTCAGTTGATTCACTTAAATGAGTCGTTCAAAATAAATAACTATTTGCTTCACAGGCTAGATCTGAGGGATACAATTTTGGGAGAAAAGTTTGCAAAAAAATGTATTGTTTTATTGAGTCATCATGAATCCCTTGAAATGTCCATCTCTGGCTCAGATATTCTCTTCTAAAAATTAAGAAAATGAAAATTAATAAATCATACTATTCTAGTGTGACTCCAAATGCACTTTAACTTCCTAAAGGTTATATTGTATTTGTTTGATTAAATGTTAAATGGAAGTGACACAGGAGCTTTTGTTGCACCATCTCCATTTTGCTACGTGGATCAGTGTTATTAGCATCACATATACAATTATCTGTAGTCAAATGCAATATACCTACACACGGATACAAGTAACACACTGAATAAACAAACTGGAGTCAGAGACCACCAGTCTGCTGACTTGTATGCAATAAAATACGATAAGATAATAGAGGTGTTGCTTTGAATAAGCTATGCTCACTACATCCTTCGAAAAGTGGTCTCTCGAACTACTCTCAGCACTGCTTATTCATCTTCTGACATTATTACATGTGATGGACTCGGATCACCTCAGCTGGATTTACAACAAGATTGCATACATCAAAAAGTTACTACATGCTTCTGCACGCTGAAAACACATGCTCCACAAGAATAGCGACTTCTGATTGTATCTTCTGCATGCATTCTTACTAAATCTGGCCTCAAATGACCCACCGGTAACCTAAAAGCATGAGACTGCATCTGATTAGAAAGAAAACAAAACAAAACGATATTCTGACCCAACCTCCCCGAACAATGCTGAAACTGCTTAACAAACCGCCGGCACTCAAAATGTCCTCTCTTTGTCAAGAGTGGATCTGAAAATTCTCCAGAATAAACAAAACGGATATTTAGTATCCTTGCTGCAAGACTTCAGGTTGTCAGGAATGTCATAAGATATATTTTTCATTAATTTATTTGTAAAATTGTGAAGAGAATTGAGATATTGCAGAGAGACGGAGTGGACAGGAGTGGACTGGGGGGAAAACACTGGAAATCCAGAAAAACTGGGAACATATTACTGAATCACATGCATTTGTCTTCATGGGAAGCTACGGAACTTTATGGATGTCTGTTTGTGCTATGATCCTTTGATCCTAAAATTTTTTTCTTGATTTAAAGAATTGAACCAAGTGTATAAAATGCCGTCGTTATTGAACAAATAGCTCGGATGTTGTTAAAGGACCCCAGGCTGAATAGGAGGGGGCCATGCACAATATCACAATAATGCAAAAAGGACAATTTCCCAACAGGTTGGATATTTTCATTCATGGAGTACACCGACTGGGTACATTGGGTCAGAGAAATGGACAGGTCCAAGCAAAACAAAACAAAACAAAACACAGAGACTCTGATCCATCTGGGCCAAGGACCTTGACGTACACATTCCTATTTATTCTCAACTGACATGCACATAACATTTGTCATTTGACTGATTACATTCTGAAAAATTATATATATATATATATATATATATATATATATATATATATATATATATATATATATATATATATATATAAACACACACACACACAATCTTGATCTCTTTGTACAGCGCTGCTTTATCATTGGGCTTCCTTGCAGCATTATGCAATTGATCCAGAATGGACCACAAAGGGATGTAGTCAGCAAGTGTTCCTCAAGTATGGTTTTTTTTTCTCCCCCAGACTAAACAGGAGCCATTACTTCTGTCCAGCAGTGTTTAGTGAGCGAATGTGTACCGGTTATTTATTTGTTTGTTTGTTTGTTTTTTTGTTTGTTTCTTCATCTGCTTGTTGCCTATGTCAATTTATGTGGGTGGGCCATATTCTCCATATTCTGACTTTCATTACCGTCTATCGAAAAATGAATATCTAACGCAGAAGCAGGAACACTGAAATAGTATTCTGTGAGCCATAACTTTGTTTCCTGTGTTCATCCATGTCAACGTTTGCCCATCATGACACGGCCTATAGCAAAAGGAAATATGTACAGCATATATCGTGAAATAACAATAAATGTGTGATGCATAACATATAATTAGGTTTGTCTTTCATGACCATGGATAGTTGTATATAGTCTCACAATAATAATTCGAGATGACTGAACTTGTGTTATGTTTTGCTACTAATCCAAGTATCTTTATCTACAAAGCATAATTAAACAGATAATAACACAAGACTTCTTGGGTTCGAAGTGAGAAAGCCTTGAAGGACTGAAAATCTTTAAAGACAGAATTATGCTATAAATGAAGGCGGTGGCAGTTGTGTGGTTCTTTGCTAGTAACTGGAAGGTTTTAAGTTCAAGTCCCAGGATGGTTTCTGTTGGGAATTTAAAAAAAAAACTTTACCTTTATGTCCACTGGGAAACAGAACAAAAAAGCGAAGATTCTGGTCCATCAAGGCCAAGGACTTCCACTTACACATTCTCACATATTCTCCACTGAAATGCACATAATGTTTGACAAATTAAATTAAACTCTGAAAAATGATGTATACAGTACAGTGCAAAAGTCTTAGGCACTTAGGAGAAAGTTCATTATTGAGTCAAATATATATATATATATATTTGATCTCTTGAGTGATCTTTTGCTGAAACGTGAGACCAATATCATGTAGACTTGAGGCACGCTCCTCTCCTGTTTCAAGTAGGAGCTGTCCATTTCTTTCACCAAACATCCAGTAGAAATGGCCGGCGTCTGCTACTTATCAAATCCTTGTAATGTTCCTTTCAGTTCCACAATGAGGTTTCACCAAGGTGCCCTAACCATGTTCATGAAAGGCATTTTTAAATGTGATGTTATACCTATAGAATTCATATGTAATATATAGATGATATAGTTATATATTTCTTTTTGATATAGGTTTACAATCCAAATATGTATATATATGTTCAGTCTCATGTCTCTTATACTTGTCCTGTCATGCCATATTTAGTTTTGTTTTGTGAGCCCAAAATTGTGTGTGTGTGTGTGTGTGTGTTAGCATGACCGAACACAATACATGTACGTCTCTTGTCATACAGATGTACACCATGTCTGTGTCATTAATGGTGTGCACTGGGATGTTATCTGTTTGAAAGTTGTTCACTGGATTGGCCAAAACCTATATGGTTTATATGTATTTCTAGAAAAAAGTTCAACCTTTCATGAGCAGTGAAAATATACTGTTGTCAACATTCCCTTCATGATTAGCTAAATCAAATCATATACATGAAAAGATGGATATGATGGGGCTGTATTGAATGTCTGCAGTGCATGTCAGCTACATGTGAGTTTACACTGGCCTTGTAAGTAAGCCTTTGAGCGAAGGTAGTGTGGTATGTGTACATATGTTAAAGAGAGTTATGATATGAACCTTCAGAATGGATCCACATTAATCCACATGGCAGGCATCAATAAACAGGAAAGTAGCCGTGTAAATCAAAACAACTGTGTTTTGTCATTCCTACTCAACACTCACAGGTAAAAAAATAAAAAAAATAAAATAAAAAAAAACTTTATCTATCATTAAGCTATTACCATCCTGTTCCCTGATTATGATTAATAACTAATATGCGTAACCATCCATATGTTTGGTGAATTATTTAGAATTATTCAGAATTATCTTCATGTACAATTTAATACTTAATAATTATGAAAAGGAGAGCAATTGTCCTTCCACCAACAGACTACATTGGTATTCGTCCCCACTACACTAGAATAATGTGCCGAATTCAAGGTATACTAATCGTACAACCAAATATCATGCTTCTGGTTTATTGTGATAAGCGAACACACAACAATAAGATTCATTTGAATGTTGTACTTTCTTAGAAGGGTGCTTTTCATATTTGTTTAATCATTATTAATTCATTCGTTGCATTGAATTTTTTGAATTTGTGGTAGCTCAGACATTGGGTTAATGATCGGAAGGTCATGAGGTCAAACGAGGTTGGGGGGGGTGAAATATTGCAAAGTCAAAACCCATTTTATTTGTCAAATGCACAATTGTGCATTCAAACGCTTGTGGCGAGGCTCTAAACTCACAAAAGCGCACTAACAACAGAAAAGAACAGACAAAACCTTCTTTAAGAAAAGTGACTAGACCAAAAATTCAATCAATACAAACGGAATACAATAGTGGAATGTGGTTAAGTGCAATATTTACTTAAAGAGCAGCAGAGAATAACACTGAGAATGTACAGGCAAGAAAACCTTAATGTGCTTAAGGTGACATTTAACATGCCGAACATGACACACAGTTATTTAGTAGTCTGGTGGGCTGCAGAATAAAAACAATTTCTCGGCCTGTTCGTCCGTGACTGTGAGCTTCAGAAGCACCCTTCAGACAGAAGCTTGATGAACAGGTTGTTCGGAGCTGCAATCGTCCATGATACTGTGAGCCTTCCTCTAAGTTCCTGCGTTTGCCGGCTGTAATTCGCTCAGCTACCTTTACCTCACTCTGCAGGGCCTTGTGATTGGGGGCAGTGCAGCTACCAAACCGGACAGCCCCTCAGGATGCTGTCAGTATTGCAGTGGTGGACGTTTGCGAGGATGTTATGAGGCATACCATGTTTCTTGAGTCGCCTTAGGAAGTAAAGTCTCGCAGGCGGAGCTTGCAATCCGGTCAGAGTATGGAGTCCAAGTAAGGTCGTCGGTGATGTGCACACCAAGGAACTTGAAGTTGGTGACTCTATCCACAGCAGCACTGATGTATAAAAGACCATACTCCGAAGGATGTATAAAGGAGTATGTGCATATAACATGCATACTACTACTACTAATAATAATAAAATAATGTTGCTGTCATTATCGTTAATAATAATAATTAGAAATATAAAATAAACATTTATTCATATACCACTTTATGTAACACCGAAAACAATACTGAGATCCGCTACATGGCCTAAAGCATGCAGACATCTGTCCATCACACTTATGCTTGTTGAACATCCAATTCTCAAACCATGGTCATTAAGATGGAACTTCTGCCCAAGGAGAGCGTACGCGTGTATGGTTTAAGTGTGTGTGTGTGTGTGTGTGTTCCACCTTCTTGAGATGATTTGGAAACATCTCAAAGGTACTGGGGAGACTTCAGAGGAGCACCACAGGACAGGGCCTTGACATGTTTGCTAATAACATGTCAATTCTTGTACGTTTTTTTTTTTTTTTTTTTTTTTTCAAGAAGGTGGCACTCCCAGCCACAGTGCCACCTCATATGGAGGTGGTGGCGTGGAGCTCACGATTCGGTTCGGAAGTGTGCGGTTTTGCACTTCCGTCCTCTCCTACCCAGAGCTGATACGGACTGGAAGAGTATTGTGAGGAGAAGCAGCAGACCGCGCGCGCGAGTTGGAGCACGAGCGCACGAGGGGCGGGAGACACAGAGAGAGAGAGAGTGTGAGAGAGAGAGAGAGAGAGAGAGAGAGAGGAGGAGGGAGAGTAGGGGGAGAGGAGTAGCACGGCCGCCTTCAAATATGGCGTCTTCAAGGGGAGGAAAATGACTAATATTATGAAAAACCTAACCAGGCCTCGCTCTTGACGTCTAACCGAAACCGGTCTACAATTCGTGGCGGTTTTATTTGTGCGTGAAATTTTTTTTACAAATAATAATCAATCAGCTGCAGGAGCAGAAAGAGGAGGCGGAGGAGGAGGAGGAGGAGAGGAACCGTGGCGGAGCCCGTGTTATTCTGATGCGTCGACGGAGCTAGCTCAGCGCGCGCGGATTCTGCTCGAACGTTAGCTCGGGGCGGATCGCGTGGGTTTTTTTTGGGGGGTAAGTTTTGTGGCGTTGTTTTTGTTTTAAAGGAAGAGAGAGAGAGAGAGCAGGAGAGAGAGAGAGAGAGAGAGAGAGAGAGAGTGAGGGTGACATGTAGCGTGTGCGTAGCAGTCGTTCCTCATCCTCCATTTTTCTTTTTATTATTATTCCAGTGGAGCAGCGGCCCGGTGAAGAGGGGAGGAGAGACCGGGGAAAAGGACGCACACGGTCACACTCGGTACATTGTTCAATCCTTATATCGCGGGAATGGCGTTCATTACGCTGATTTTCAAACCGAAAAGGAAGTGAGGTGTGTGTGTGTGTGTGTGTATGTATATGTGTGTGTGTGTGGGTTTTTTTTGGAGGTGGTTTTAAGTGAACACCCCCCTCCTGTATCACGCACTCTCACTCTCCTCCCCTCCATTTCCCCTCTCTCTGTCTCTCTCAATATGCTGTGTGTGTGTGTGTGTGTTTTTTCTTCTTCCCCACTCCTATCTCATCTAAAAAGGTAGAATAATGATCGCAGACTAGCGGCGATCGCGTCGTTGCACACACACACACACACACACACACACGCGGGGGGATCTGGTTTGTCCGTGTTTCTCTCTTTCTGGATGTTTTATTAATCGTGTTGTTTGTTGGTTCGATCATCCCTCCATCCGTGTCAGACATGGACCGGAATTACCCGGGTGCAGGTTTCGGGGATCTGGGCGCAGGAGCCGGATGGAGCTACGAGCGATCGGCTAAAGCAAGGTAACAAATATATATATATATATATATATGTGTGTGTGTGTGTGTGTGTTTATTTATATTTAAAAACAATACATATGGCAATAATTAAACATGCACTGCGCTTGCATGGCAAGAAGAGCGTCGCGTCATGTCGCTGTGTGTGTGTGTGTGTGTGTGTTTGTGTGTGTGGAGAATAGTGGTGATTGGTCTTGATAATGAACTCGGCGCTGTGCATCCGTGTCTGACGAGGCATCTGCGTGGGATGTCATAAGACGCTGGTCCTTAATGTGTGTATTGGGAGTGGAGGAGCAAGGGGGGGGGATTTATTTATTTATTTATTTACCTATCTATCTATCTATCTATTTATTTATTTTAGTTATCCAGATCAATCAGGGTGGAAATGAGAGGAATGTGACTGACAGGCCGAATGTGCGGGTCACACAAGAGCAGACTCACGGAGGGAGAGAGAGAGATGGGGAGAGAGAGAGAGAGAGAGAGAGAGAGAGAGAGAGAGAGAGAGAGAGATGGAGAAAGAGTGAAGAAGAAGAAGAGGGGGGAGAAGAAGGAGATGGAGAGATGGTAAGGAGATGGGGAGAAGGAGAGAGATGGGGAGAAGGAGATGGCGAGATGGAGATGGGGAGGAGATGGAGAAGATGGAGATAAGGAGATGAGATGGGGAGGAGAAGAAGGAGATGGAGATAAGGAGATGAGATGGGGAGGAGAAGAAGGAGATGGGGAGAAGGAGGAGATATGGGGAGGAGAAGAAGGAGATGGGGAGATGGAGAGGGGGGGGGGGGGATAAATCTTGTACACCCGGATTTATTACAAGTCCCTTTGATGGACATTTGATTTAGCATCCTGCTTAGTGTTCTGTTCATTCTGGTGGAGGACATGATACATCAATCAATCAATCAATCAATAAGTAAATCAGTAAATCAGTTAGAACAGCACACAGAGAGGACGCGTGTGAAATGCATGACGGGTCTGAAGGGATGAGGAGTCCTGCACGCGCAGTGTTACCTGCATGCTACCGCCAAGCCGCAGTATGAAGAGAGAGAGAGTGTGTGTGTGTGTGTGTGTGTGTGTGTGTGTGTGAGAGTGTGTGTGTGTGAGTGAGTGTTTTAACCGATCATCCGGCGTCATGTCGGCATGTTTAACATACGGAACCCCGACATAAACACACACCGGATGATTGTGACGTTTGCCGAATGTCCCCGAGCTAGCATAGCGGTGGTGTAGCATCCAGCCGACGTTAGCCCGCTAACACCATCATGGTGGCCGCTGCTGTCGCACATAGGCCTAGCCGCTGAAACGGCACTGGAGCCTTTGTTCCTGCGGGCAAGTCCTCGACACGTCGCGCGTGAAAGCGTGTCAACACGGACCGGCTCCGTTCTCCCAAACCCGACCCAAAAACCCGGCGCGTTTTCGCCCCCACTTGGAGATGCTAACGCGGCTAATCTGTTAGCCGTCCACCTCCATTCCAGCCTCAGCAGCTCTGGTGTGTGGGCCTGGGTGTGTGAGCACACTGAACAGGGTCAGGATGTTAGATTGGTCCTAGTCCAATGCAGATGTCCAGTGTGCACGATAGCCTTCTCGGGGATGCAGTATTAATAATAATAATAATAATAATAATAAAACGGATGTAATATGAGAATTCAGGAGCAGCTGTCTGTGTGTACCTGCTCACACACTGTGTCCAGGTCGGGTAGGAATGCTGCCACGGGTTCACGCAGGAATCGGATCGAGTTCTCGAGAAACTCGAACCGCCGACCCTACGATTAGCTCTACCACCTGCTCCACATCCGCCACCGCTTTATTTATTTTATGTTTGTTTCTGTCGTCTCTAGATATAGGATGTAATAATCTATGCGCGGCGTGCGGCCGAAAGTTTGCGGACACGCCGCCGTCACACAACTGTGTCCTTGTCGAACATGTCATTCCAGATTTAGTCACCTCTTTGCTGTTATAATAACCTCCAATCTTCAGGGAAGGCTTCCCACTAGATTTTGGAGGTCAGGCTGTGATGCCGGGTGAGGATCCCTGGGGTGCAGTCGGAGTTCCAGTTCATCCCAGAGGTGTTCAGAGGTCAGGGCTTTCTTTGCGCAGGCATACTCGAGGTCTTAAACGCCAACCGTAGCAAACCATGTCTTCATGGATTTCGATTTATTTTGGGGCGCCGTGTGGTGCTGGAACGGTTTCCGGGCCCCCCGCGGTTCCAGTGCAGGGAAATTGTAACGCTACAGCATACAAACACATCCGATACCATTTTGTGCTTCCAGTGTTGTAGCGACAGTTTAGGACCAAACCACATATAGCTGCGGTGGTCAGGTGTCCACAAACTTTTGGGCACAGCGTTTGTCTGTAATAATATAGATATTACATTAACACCTGTCACAATTATTATACAATCGCGAGTCAGCACAGTTGTGAGTGATCATGATTAACCATTAGGTTATACGCAGATCCTAGATATTTGCATATCCTCTAAGGACATAGATACTCCGTTAGGAAGGACATGTTTGTGAATACAAAGTTCATATTTTAAGGAGTTATACAATATAATCAGATGTAGTCGACAATGCCTTTGGTCTACTAGGTGTTTTGCTGTGTAACACAGTAAAACACAGAGATTTGGTATATTAGTACAGAATTGCGTTATTGAATAACAGGAATAATTATTTTTAAACAGTTAATTCTGCGCCGTGTTGATGAAGGTCTGTGTATGTGCATTAACACGCTACTGTTCTTCTTATATAATAAGAGTGATATCGAGGTGAACTGAACATACAGTAGTTACATACCCTCAGTCGTTTGCATGAGATTTAACCTAGTTGTCAATTAAAACTTCTATAATTCTATCAATAATAATTTTTGTTGTTGTCTTTTTGTTGTCAGTTTGGTGTATGGAAGCTCCAGATCTTCCCATCCGGAGTCTGAACTCCTCCATAGGCAAGCCTACGCTACTCCCCATCCCCTACAAGGTTATGCAACCAATCACCATCCGGGCAGCTCTGGACAGGGTGGGGCGTGGGGTGCAGCTGGGAGGAGTCTGGGTGAGTGACTCTTTTTGGAATCCTAGTAACTCGCTTTTCCACCGAGGGTTGCAGAACGGTTAAGATGAGCAAACTACCCATAATCCTCCACGTTGTTTTCGCTATTCTCACTAGCACAGGAGCTGTGCCGTACCTACGTACCCTTGCTGAATTTCGGTACTCTTCCTACCCGTGTATAATGTGAGCGGAGGCAGAACTTACAGATGGAGCTAAAAATAATTCAGGCCATCAACCGGTCGCACGTAGTCGATCACACGTTCCGATTAATGTCTCAGGGTGAGGTCATGTCTCAGATAGCACAATAACTCACTAGAAGGCTAGAAGTGACAGACCTTTCAAAAGACCCTTTTTTCCCACCAGGTTTAAGAGCACCATCATTTTTTAAAAGTGCAATTTAATGTCTCTGATATGAGTTCCTATCTGTGTTTAGCTTGATTTTCCATTTCCTCCTTGTGATGAGTAAAAACGCAGAGTTCACTGACAATGACTTTCTATTCAGTTGGTTTGCACCCTACATAGGGTAACGTAAAGGAGTGGAACGCTGTAGAATGACATTTGCGTTTCAGCTTCAGATTATAATTTTTTTTGCGTCTTCTGCTAATGCACTCAAATTAATACACAGTGCCCTCCACTAATATTGGCACCCTTGGTAAATATGAGCCAAGAAAGCTGTGAAAAAATGTCTTTATTGTTTAACATTTTGATCTTTTGTTCAGATTATTCAGAAAAACTACTCTTCTCTCATGGATATCAAAAAATTGCAAACAAATTGTTTGTGTGTGTGTGTGTATATATATATATATATATATATATATATATATATAAATAAACCTTTGTTAAGTATAGGTGTGCAACAATTATTGGCACCCTTTTAGTCAATACTTTTTGCTAGCGACCTTTGACAAGATAACAGCTCTGAGTCTTCTCCTATAACACCTGATGAGGTTGGAGAATACATGGCGAGGGATCTGAGACCGTTCCTCCATACAGAATCTCTCCAGATCCTTCACATTTTGAGGTCCACGCTGGTGGACTCTCCTCTTCAGTTCACCCCACAGGTTTTCTATGGGGTTTCAGGTCAGGGGACTGGGATGGACATGGCAGGAACTTCATTTTGTAGTCAGGAAACCATTTTTGTGTTGATTTTGATGAGTCCATGATGCCATGTATCCGAACAAAATGTCCAGGTCCTGTGGCAGAAAATGAAAGAGCCACTCGAACCGTCCTCTTCACAGTGCGTGGAGACGATATAGACACACGTCCAATTCCAGGTTGATTCATAACATTTCCAGTCATTGTGGAAATGGGCATTTTCAACGCTTGTGCTATTTTCTTAGAGCCACTTCCCATTTTGTGAAGCTCAACAACCTTTTGCTGTGCATCACAGCTATATTCTTTTGTCTTACCCATTGTTATGAATAACTAAGGGAATTTGGCCTGACAGGAAGTCATGCTTGAACAATTTCCTGTTCCTAGTCACCCAGGTGCACTAAAAAAAAGCCTAAACTATTAGTCGGAGTATATATTTTTCTCATATGAATGCATAGGGGTGCCACTTAATTGTTTAATTAATTGTTGCACACCTATATTTTACAAATATATACACATATTGATAATCCTGTGTTGTGTTTGCAAGTTTTTGATAGTATTTTTAAAAAAACAACAACAAATGAAACAAAATATCAAAAGGTTAAACAATTTTTCATAGCCTTCTTTGCTCATATTTACCAAGGGTGCCAATATTAGTGGAGGGCATTGTATATTTCCACTATAGATTTAAGTATTGTCACGCTTTGGTCGATGGGCAGCCAGTAAATGAACCTTTGCTCATCTGCTTACTAAAAATGAAAGTATCACACTCGCCTTTGGGTGTGTGTGTGCTTCCTTTGGAACAAACATCTTGTGCCTCATGCTTGCTAGTTCTTTTCAATGACTATGCACTTCAAATGAGAGATGCCTGGTTTAATTGTCTTTATTTTAAGTTGTATTTTACTGTTCAAAGTGTTCCGCGTTTGTATCAGTCACATACACAGTGATACAGGGTACAGCGCACGGAGCAATGCTGAGGGGTTGACACCGGGACTGTGCAAGTAAGCAAGAGTAAATAAGAGGATCAGAGGAGAGTTAAAATATATAGATGTAATAAAAATTAAAGATAATAAACATAGTAAAAATAGTAGAAATGCAATATCAGTGTAATAAAATAAAGAATATAATAAAAAGAATATGATAAACATGATCAATAGTGAAAGCTGTAACAGCTGAAGATATGGGAGTGGAATACCCCGCCATGTGCTATTTGTAGTGCTGAAGTGGTGTGCAATGAGTACTACTTACCTATATAGTTATCACACGATAGCCTTCAAGGGCACGATAACTAGAGAAACTCCTCCTAGTTTTAGTATGGGTAGCGTTCTGTGACAGACACACATAGCCAGGCAGGAATGCCAATAGCCCTGGGTTCGGATTTATTGTGAAACTATGTGCGAGCCCCATTAGTCGTTATGGGCGTTTTTATTATCAGTCTGTCCTTTATGTTATGAAACATGTAGTTGATCAATGTTCGATAAGTACTGAGGACAGCCGAGATGTTGTCAGAAAACATAACATGATATGATATATTTCTTACAGTACCAATTGTATCTAGTCCTATGACTCACCCCTTACTGAAGTTTATAACCGTTTATGCTAGGTGTAAATTTGCGGGAATATGTATTACAGAAAAAAGCAAGGTAGTTGTATTGGCCATGAACTAGAGGTGAACCTGCCGATAACGATTAAGTTTTTTAAATTAGTTTTTTAAATCGATACTGAATGAAAACACAACACTCAAAGTAGGACAGTGCGATTAATCAAATTTTCGATTTCAATTTCGATTATGGCCTCTGACTATTATAAAAACAAAATAATCGAGATAAAGCGATTATTGTGCTGCATTCCGTTCCGCAGTGTTCTTGTTTTGTCTTTTTAAAAACCGCACGCCGTTTTTCTTTACAGCGCTTTCGCCCCTCCCTAAATGGGCAACCTCACTCCCTGCCAGGCTGTGGCATTTTTAATTCAGCTCGAGCCAGGATGACAGAAAGAGAGACCTTTGGTCAACCAGAAAGATAAAAACCATTTCAGCCGTTTGGAAACCATTTGATTTCAAGGAGTCCGACGTGGAACAAAAAGAAATAACGTTTGGTATCTTTGGGCTCATTTCTTCTAGCGTCATGACAGCTGGTCTAAATGCAGTCCTTTCCTTTCTAGAGTTCACTAATAGTGAGAAACGACGGCTGATCTAAATCCGGAGACAGAATTTTATTGGCTCGGGAAGTTTAAAGGTAATCTCTTGCGATGCGATTCGCCAAAATGTGTCACGTAACATGCTCCGCTAGCTTACAAGAGAGACATCAATACAGTAAAAAGAGATGCGGGAAAGTACAATAAAAAGAAAAAAGAGACTGCTCGCGAGAACAAGAAAACAAGCGTTAGTGCATCGAGGCATAGTGATCTAATGTGTTTTTTACATTATCTAAGTGTGTGTGTTTGTATGTATGTGTGTGTGTGTGTGTGTATATATATATATATATATATATATATATATATATATATATGTATATATATATATATATATATATATAATATATATACACAGTGCCTTGCGAAAGCATTCGGCCCCCTTGAACTTTTCAACCTTTTGCCACATTTCAGGCTTCAAACATAAAGATATAAAATTTTTATTTTTTGTGAAGAATCACCATCAAGTGGGACACAATTGTGAAGTGAAATGAAATCTATTGGATATTTTAAACTTTTTTAGCAAATAAAAAACTGAAAAGTGGTGCGTGCAAAATTATTCTGCCCCTTTACTTTCAGTGCAGCAAACTCACTCCAGAAGTTCAGCGAGGATCTCTGAATGATCCAATGTTGTCCTAAATGACTGAAGGTGATAAATAGAATCCACCTGTGTGTAATCAAGTCTCTGTATAAATGCACCTGCTCTGTGATAGTCTCAGGGTTCTGTTGAAAGCGCAGAGAGCATCATGAAGACCAAGGAACACACCAGGCAGGTCCGTAATACTGTTGTGGAGAAGTTTAAAGCCGGATTTGGATATAAAAAGATTTCCCAAGCTTTAAACATCCCAAGGAGCACTGTGCAAGTGATCATTTTGAAATGGAAGGAGTATCAGACCACTGCAAATCTACCAAGAACTGTTCGTCCCTCTAAACTTTCAGCTCAGACAAGGAGAAGACTGATCAGAGATGCAGCCAAGAGGCCCATGATCACTCTGGATGAACTGCAGAGAACTACAGCTGAGGTGGGAGAGTCTGTCCATAGGACAACAATCAGTCGTACACTGCACAAATCTGGCCTTTATGGAAGAGTGGCAAGAAGAAAGCCATTTCTCAATGTTTGGTGTGACGTTTGGTGTGTCTCCCAGGTGGCTTGTGGCAAACTTTAGACGAGACTTTTTATGGATATCTTTGAGAAATGGCTTTCTTCTTGCCACTCTTCCATAAAGGCCAGATTTGTGCAGTGTACGACTGATTGTTGTCACAATTGTGTCCCACTTGATGGTGATTCTTCACAAAAAATTAAAATTTTATATCTTTATGTTTGAAGCCTGAAATGTGGAAAAAGGTTGAAAGGTTCAAGGGGGCCGAATACTTTTGCAAGGCACTGTATATATATATATATATGTAGGTGTGTGTGTATATACTGTGTATATATATATATATATGTATATATATATATATATATATATATATATATATATATATATATACACACACACACACACACACACACTTGGATAATATATAATATATATAAATTATAAATTATTAACAATATAATTTATTTATAAATGTTTTTGTATGTTCAATAAATGCATGATGTTTCCAAAGTTAAAGGGTAATCATGTTTAATATTCGTGATCTCAATATTGACCACAATAATCGTGATTTTTGCCATAATCGAGCAGCCTGAACTCAAAATAAATTACTGCCGAACTTTATTACAAAAATAAACAGTACTGATTGTACCACGAAAATGCACTGTACATTTTTTCAATTAAATAAATGTGTAAATATAAATAATATATGTTAACAATTAATAAATATTCAAGTCAATAAAAGATATACGTCCAAACTGAACCAAAAAGTAACTCTTCCAAATAACATATAAAAATAGACATCCAAAATAAAAATCAAACAACGTGTCAATGATAGTTTTATTTCACCTCGAAGACGCTGTATAACGACAGCGGACCCTTCTCAGCTGCTCCTGCAACGGACACAACCAGGGAAAACTATCGGTGTGAATTTTTGCAGATAACTGATCGTTCCATCAATCGGTTATCGGTGCTGATTAATCAGCCAAACCGATCAATTGGTCGACCTCTACTGTGAATACCACTTGTGCTTCCTCTGATTTGTTGATTTAACTTTGATTGAAACTTGTGTTTTGTTTCACAGGCTTATCTGGGCTTTTTGATGCTGGGCTTCACCATGCAAGTCCCTCAGGCCCAGATCCGTCTGTTATGAACTTGATCTCAGCTCTGGAGTCCAGAGGACCACAGCCACCACCTTCTGCTTCTTCTCTTCTCTCCCAGTTCCGCACTCCGTCTTGGCAGACTGGTAAGATCTAATGTGATAGAAGAGTGGTAAATTCAAATTGATAGATTTAAATAATGGGCACATCACTAAACATTTAGAGCAGTTAGCTAGCACACTGTTACCATAGCAACAACTTATAAGGCATACATTTGAAAATGATAATAGGCCTTCTGATTATACTGTGGTTCTTCTGAATATTTTGTGAACTCTGTTTATAGATTATTCAGAGGATTGGAATTTCTTTATTATTTGTTTTGTTTATGTTTATTGAATACTCATTTCCTCTGTGTATCTCTGTATTTTGTCCTTTTTTCACCTTTCTTTAGCAATGCACACACCTGCCCCTGCAGAGCTCTTCATCTCTGGTGCCCTTCCTGGTTCTGGGTCATTCCCATCATCCTCTGCCTTGTCAGCCTACCAGCACCCAGCTTCGTTTTCTGGACGCTCTTTTCCTGGCGTGACCCCATCACTCTCTTTACAGGACACTCCTACATTCAGCCCCACATCAAACGGCCTCTTGTCTCCCCATGATCCTTTGCTGCACATTAAGACGCCCTCTCAGTCAAGTCTAGGCTTTGATCGTTTGTTGTCATCTCAGGGTGCTGCTGCAGCCTACCGTGGGAGCCATGATCCTAGTGGAGGTAGTGGTGTTACTTCTGCTCAGGCATCCTCAGCAGCTTCAGCTTCTGCACGCCATCTGCAGTCTCACCAGTTTAACCTGCTGTCTTCACAACTTCAAGATCAGTCCTCACAGTTATATAGTGCATCAGTGTTTTCATCTGCTCCAGCTCCACCGCAGCCATCCTCCCAAGAGCGAACTGTACCACGACAAGACAGTGTCATTAAGCACTACCAACGTCCCTCGCCAGCACAAGCTCCCTCCTCCACACCTCATCCCCTCCAACATTACCTCAGTTGTGGCGTGTCTGGGTATCAACAGGCCCCTCATCCCCGTCATGCTGGTCTCTCCTGCAGTCCATTGGGAGAGCACAGCCCTTCCTCTGACCATAAGCCTTCCCCCAGGACAGAGCAGTACCGACCCATTATCCAACCTTCTTATGGGTCCTCCTCTACATCATCCTCTGGTGGGCCTGGGAAGGCAGCAAAAAGCAGTTCCAGTAGTGGGTACTCTTCCTCTGGCTCTGGGTCGTCCTCCAGAACTCCCCATACACCACCTTCTGCATCCTCTGCTTCATCATCATCCTCCTCATCTTCTTCCTCTTCAGCATCTGCCGGTGCACGTCAGTCTAACTCCATTCCAAGCTCTACTTCTGCCTCTGCATCCTCTCGGCAGCAGCCACCAACCCAGTCTGTGCCTCCTCCGCAAACACATTCCCAATCTGCTCCCAGCTCCAACTCCTCTCAACAGACCCTTCCCAAAGGATGTCTTTCAGGCTATGGCTCTCCAGTGGCTCCAGTTAAGTCATCTAATAGTCTGACGGGCCAGACCCCACCCCAACAGCAGCCTCAATCTTTCTCTCCCAGCCAGCCCCCATCACACTTATCTCAGTCATATGCGGGATTCAGTTCCCCACAAACACATGACCTCCCTTCAGCCAGGACATCTGGAGTAGCGAAAGGATATGGGAATCTGGGAAGCCAATCATTTTCAGCAGAATCAGTATATGGAACAGATTCAGGTTATGGCTCACTGCCTCCATCACTAGGGGGAGCTGGAAGCCCCTCCATGGGCTATGCTGCCTCAGGACACTCTCCTGCACTTTTACGTTCAGGGGCAAGTGGGGGAACAGCTGGTGGAAGCAGCAATGGAGGAAGTACCAGTACAGGAGGTGGAAATAATGTGGCTGGAGGAGGAGGGTCTTATCACATCCCTGATTCCAGCCCATCTCCATCTGGTAACTCTGGAATCATTCGCCCAGGTCTGCATTCTCCTGCTCCTTCACGACCTGCTCAGTCACCTGTTGGAACAGGTTCCAATAAATACCTATCATCTGTTCTCTCACCTTCCTTCTTACCCTCCCCACAAGGCTACCCAGACACCCGAGGACCTCGATCGCAATCATACCATCCCTCTGCCCCTCCCAAAACCAAGTCTGATACAAGCCTGCTTGGTGTGACTGAGTCTCGTCCACAACAGGATGATGATGATGATGATTTCCTCATCCAGCATCTACTGCAGGCTCAAAGTCCTACTCCTCAAGCGTCCCATCATCATCCATCTCAAAGCCATCATTCCTCACAGTCTACACAACAACCTCCAGTCCTTCCACCACAAGATGGAAGCAAGGGTTTATCCTATGAGATGGGAAAGAGCTCAGAGGAACGATATCATCTTCAAAGTGTTATTCGAACTCATAGTGCCACATCAAATGCTCCAGTGTCTGGTACAGGGAATGGAGCAGGTCTGGACAGTCAATTGGAAATGTCTTTAAAAAAGCAGCAGCATCAGCAACAACACCAAACACAACATCAACAGCAGCAGCAACAACAACAACACAAACATCAACAACAGCAGCAGAAGAGCAGCAGATCTGTCACAGATGGAGGAGGACGAGGGAACCCAGATCAAGCTCATTCCCATTCGCATCATCACCATGACTCAATGGGCTCAGTGGTCCACTATGGTCGGGGTGATCCTTATTCCCAGCATTCTATTTCACAGCATCCATCCTCTCACCATCAACACGCTCCACACACACCTACACATTCTCACTTGCACTCTCATCCCCATATGGATCTTCAGAAGAAGTCCCAAGAGTCGGCAGATATGGCTTACATTCGCAAGACACCTGATCTGCAGCAGCACCACCACCAACAGCAATCAGGACATCATCAGTCTCATCAGCAACAACATCAACAGCAGCAGCAACAACAGCATCAATCTCAATCTCAAGCATTAATGGAGTCTCCAACAGACCAGTCCCGTCAGCCTCCTCATTTGTTGCAGTCAGTGCTCTCACACACAACCCGCAGCAAAATAGACACTCAGCAACACCCGGGCAGCCAGCAGGCTTTAATGGAAGCAGCAGGTGGGGTTACAGCAGCAGAAACCCATTCCCAGCCTCAGGCATCTCAACTACAGCTTCAACTCCAGACCCAAGCTTTGGAAGCTGCTAGTCACTATAACCATGGTTCTCAACAGCAGGACCAGAACCATCCAAAATCCAACACAGTGTCTTCTCTAGACATGCTGGAGCGCTCCCTTTCTCGAACCTCGAGTCAGGAAGGAGGAATGGTGGACGATAGAACAGGAAATGAGGGAGGCAGAGGAAATTCTGGAGCTGGAACTGGAGGAAGTGTTGAGAGACACAGATCACAGGATCAACAGAGACTTTCATCTCATCATCCTTCACAACACCATCCCTCTGAGTTACATTCGTATCTTTCTGATCCTGACTTGGGCTTATCTACCCCCTCCCATGGGCATCACCTTTCACATCACCACCACCAATCACAGCAACCCTCTCAAGCTCAACACCCTAACTCCCACCACCATGCTCACCCTCAGCATCAAACTCAACAGAGCCATCACCACCTTTCTTCTCAGTCAACCTCTGCAACTGCACAGCAACAAGAGCAGTCTCACTCCTCCCATTCCTCTCAGCTTCCTCAAGCTCAGCTTGACCAGCAGCATCAAGGTGACCATCACTTTGACTCTAGGGGCTCAGCAGTGAAGTCAAATACAAATCAAAATCAGTCGCATCAGAACCAGAGGTTTGTGCCATTAACATCCATTTGTTTCCCAGACTCTCTCCTTCCAGATGAAGAGCGTTCTTTCTTTCCTGGTATGGAGGACATGTTCTGCCCAGAAGAGTACAAGTCAAGCTGCTCTGGGGGAACAGGGCAGGGTCAAGATGGAGTTTCTCAAGCCCAAGCAGGACAAGAAGGTATGGAGGGCATAAAATCAACTGCAGAAGGTGGAGGGGATGATACAGGTGCAAGCTACGACATGCTTGGACACCCTGGTGATCAAGATTATGGGCAGTATTGCCACGATCTTACAGAGCCTGACAATGGAACCATGCACCTTGACCTTGACTCCTTGAAGACCCATGAGCTCCCATCGACAGTCAATACAGAGCAACTTGGACTGATCCAGTCTCAGCCAACTAGCCTTGGAATGGGAAGTGGTGCAAATGTTGGGGAAGGATCTGGTGCTAAGCTGGTAAGTTCTGGAGGGTCTGGTTCTGGATCAGGCGGACTCACTTCTCCAATCTTCTGCTCATCCCGACCCAAAAAGCTCCTGAAGTCCAGTTCTTTCCACTTGCTGAAGGAGAGACCTGATCCTAATTCCCTACCCAAAAAGAGCTATGCACAGGAGTATGAATTTGAGGATGATGAAGATAAGGCTGATGTTCCTGCTGACATTCGTCTAAATAGCCGAAGACTTCCTGACCTGATTCCTGACCTTGTATCCAGCTGTCGGAAATCTGGTAGTGGACCTATGAGTCCCCTAATGGGTGACTTGGATTTTGGATATCCATCTCTTGGTCCACCTCCACAATTACTTCCCCACGATGGACCGAAAAAGAGAGGCAGAAAGCCCACCAAACCCAAACGGGAAGGGCCCCCAAGGCCTCGTGGCCCCCCTCTGCGAGCCCTTAACCTGAGCCAGCAGGAAAATACAGGCAGAGGCAGAGGCAGGCGAGATGAATCTATGATGGACAACAAAGATCAGAGTCAGCTGTATCAACAACACATGCAGCAACAGCAAATGCATCACCAACAGCACCAAGAGCCAATCAAACCTATCAAGGCAAGTTTAGAAGGAGGATTTACCTTATTTTTCTTTAATATTTTATGATCTTATTTGATGACAAGGTATATTAAGGTCCAAGTGCCTTTGTCTGGTAAACATCTAATTCTACTATTTTTTTGTAGATCAAGCTTCCTATTGGTACCATGTCATCTTCAGATGCCCTCTTGCGGACAGATTCTTTGTCTGGTACTGATCCAGCCCTCTCAGATGGTTCTGTTGGCTCTGCCCCTTCTTTGGGTCTGAGTCCAGGGACACCAGGAGTGCCTGATATGAACAGACCTATAGACAAGAACAAGGCCAAAACTCAAGATGTGAGGAAAAACTAAGCATGCTTTTTCCCTCTAATGTATTTAATACCTTACATGTGAACCCTAATACCTGTGTGTTGTATTTTATTTGCCCATGCTCATCTTGTTTTTAATTCATGTATTTTGCCCTTTTTCAGGAAGAGAAGGATTCTGAGAAGACTGGCTTTGTGGCTTCTTTTTTGGATTTTCTAAAATGTGGGAAAAGGCCGGGGAGCAGCTCTGGGAATGGCGATTCTTCTCCAGGAAAAAGTGGGGGTATCCATCCTATATCTCCTCAACCACCACCTCCACCAGCACCTACAGCATCATCTGGTTATGGGGATAGTGAAGGCGATGGAGGGCTGTCTTTGGGTGGATGCCCAAGTCCTTGCAAACGCTTGGATGAAGAACTGAAGAGGAATCTGGAAACACTTCCATCCTTTTCCTCAGATGAAGAAGATTCTGTGGGGAAAAACCAAGACCTCCAAAAGAGTATCTCCTCAGCCATCTCTGCTCTATACGACACTCCACAGTTAAGCACCCCTTCAATGCAGCCTCCCTCTCTCCCTCCACCTCCTCCTCCAATTCCTCCTGGACCACTGACACCAACACAACAACCACCTTCCCTTAGCCCACAAACCCCAACACATATGCACACGCAGTCTTCTTCACATACACATGCAGAGTCTATTGAATCTGCCATATTGTCAAGAGATGAGCAAGGTGATGAGATTGAGGAGGAAAAAATGAAAGATGAAGACGAAGAAGAGGAACAAGACAAAAGAGTGGATGAGAAGGTCTCAGAAATGGAGTTGCTGAGTGTTCCAAAAGTAGGAGGTATGAAAAGAGATCACAAACAAATTCAGTTGAGATACGTTGACAGCTATAATTTCCTCTTTAATGAGTGTAACATTACGCGAGTAGTCATCAGTGTTATTGTTCATAGGTTGTGGTGTGGTTATAAACTTGGTAAATAATCCTTTTCCTTTACAGACTCACCTAAAGAAGTTTCTCCAACAGCAGCTCCCCATTCGCTTCCACCTCTCTTTCCATCGTCCCCTGCATCTTCATCTTCGCCCTCTCCACCACCTCTTCCTCCACTCTCTCTCCCCTCACCCCTTCCTGAGCTGGAAGACAACCCATCTCCACCACTGAAACCTTCAGTTCAGCAGTCTTCACCTCCAGCCAGCCCTCTTGCCCCCCCCTTACCGGTTCTCTCTCCTCCTCATCCTTTGCCTGTAGCCTCTCCTCCACCCTCTGAGACACCCACACCCCCAAGCCCCCCTCGACCTCAGCAGCCTGCTCCAGCTCCTCCATCCCCGGAAGAACCCCCAGCACCACAAATCCTGCCATTACACCTGGCTCAGAAACAGAGCGGTGCTGCAATTACAGGAGACACTGACGAGGATGAGAGTGAAAGTGGAGGAGAGGGTATCTTTAGGGAAAGGGATGAATTTGTGGTACGGATAGAAGACATCAAAACTCTTAAGGTACCTACTTCTGCCAATATTTTTCCATTGTCTTTTGGGTGAAGCTGATGGTTCTGCTTATGTTTAAACATGTTCTTATAATATAACGACAGAATCGAATCCCCTGGCATGCATGTGTTAAAGAAGTAAAAACTTATGTGCAAAACACCTAATACATACAGTATTAGTGGTTATATTTCAGTGCACAGCACTATTCTGTGTATTCCACTGTCACGCTGGCATGTTCAAAGGCCCTGGCTTATATACATATTTTATTTCATTTATTTCATTTAATTTCATCTGGTGCGTGTTAATCTATGCTGTCTTCAGTAGTCCGCAAAAGCACAAAAATGTAATTACCTCTTTCACTATTCTGAAATATGCCCCTAAGTCAATGTATTACTTGCCATGGTATGTCAAAACCATACATACTGCAATTGACTGCAGCTATTATATTTAACTACTTTAGTAGAATTGTCAACATATTGAATATATTTTGTTTTTGTGACTACAATATCTTGCTGTTCCACCTATCACAGTTGGGTATGCATTTATTAACATGTTTGTTAATAAATACTATTCTTGTCTGAAGATTATTATTCTATTTTTCAACTCTCTTCCTTGTCCCCAGCTGGCCCTGCAGACAGGTCGGGAGCCTCCGCCCATCTGGCGTGTACAGAAAGCTCTTCTTCAGAAGTTTGCACCAGAGATTAAAGATGGACAGCGACAGTTCTGTGCCACTAGCAATGTAAGTCAGTTCCAAACATGTGTTTAATATCAGAAACATAAGCTGTTAATAGTGTAATAATCTGCTGATCAGAAAAACGTGGGATCCGATGTACCATTTTAGCCATTCTCATTTTATTTAGTTAACTATTTTACTTACATTTTTTGTCTTTATGACACCAGATCTCACTTGCGCTGTTTGATGATCATGTAAGCAGTTTTTTTTTTCTTTCTCCTTTATCTTCCCTCCCTCAGTATCTTGGTTACTTTGGCGATGCTAAAAAACGGTACCAGCGGCTTTATGTGAAATTCCTGGAGAATGTGAATAAGAAAGACTACGTAAGAGTTTGCAGTCGTAAGCCCTGGCACAGGCCGTCTGTGACACTCAGGTAGGTAAACGTCCTTGCATTGTAGAATGTCTCAGCAGTTAAATCTAAAAAAAAGAACACATGCTCTTCTTCTGCTTCTTTTGTATCAGTTGTGTTGTATCAGTGATTTTGTTGCCTATAAGCATGCTCAAAGTTAATCTATATTATATATAGTAACATTTAGTGTGACACTTAAATGATCTATCTCCTGTAACCATGCAGACGGCAGTCACAGTCTCACCCAGTCCCAAAGATGACCCCACCTCCTAACAATCAGACATTGCCTCGCGTTCTGAGAGATGGGAAGGACAAAGACCAAGAAAAGGTGAAAGAGAAGGAGCAGCGCGACACCAGAGAGAAGAACAACGTCAAGGTGAAAGAGCAGCAGGTGAAGGAACGGGTGACGAAAATTAAGGAGCGGGAAGAAAAGAAAGACAAAGAAAAGAAAATGCCACCACCTCCTGCACCCCAGAAGGCAGAGAAACGAGCAGCTGTTACAGAGCAAGGGAAGAAGGAAGAGAAAAGGGCAGCAGGAGTGGAGAGGAAGATGGAACGGCCCTCAAAACAGCAGGCAGTAAAAGTAAAGGCAGAGCCTCCACCTAAGAAGAGACGGAAGTGGCTGAAAGAAGTGCCCTCGTCATCCGATTCTGATTCTTCTGCCAGCGATGATGAGAGTGAGCACTTGACCTTTAGTACACTTTATCTTTATGTGTGTGGGAGTGTGCATGTGTAACCAGGTTTGTTTCTTGTAGTTTCTGTGAGAGCAGGCCTCAATACTCGAGCTATGCGAGAGATGTACCGAAGCTATGTGGAGATGCTGGTCAGTACAGCTCTGGACCCTGACATGATACAGGCACTGGAGGACACAGAGGGTATACGAGCGTTATAAGATGACCGGTTGCTTCCTGTGTCAAAAATGAGTCTGAACTCTTTTAATATTATTGTTGGTTTTTTTCCCATCTTCAGATGAATTGTACCTGCCTCCAATGCGGAAGATTGACAGCATTCTTAGCGAGCAGAAGAGGAAGCTTCTGAAGCGAGTCAGCATGAACCCCCAACACCAGGTATCACCTTGCCCTTACTATGTTTCTCAAATGGTCTACCCTTGATGTTTGGTCCTTTTCACGCATCATACTCTCTCTCTCTCTCTCTCTCTCTCTCTTTCTTTTCTATCACTCTTTCCCTGAAGGAGGCCCTAAACACTTTTCCTCAGATAACAGCAGAGCCCTTGGACTCAGGAGCTGTGAGGGTCAAATTTGGCGGGGAGTGTTATAACCGAAAAACTCTGAACCGTGTCAAGAAGAGTATCCCCAAACCGCAGGTATTTGACACAGCGCGGACCCGAATTCATCTCGTTTAAATATCCACGTTAACGCTTGTGTTCTGATTATTAGTTTATGATCACCTAATTGATTGTTTGTCAGGTTGATTGTACTACGTGCCAATGTAGTATAGATCCAGGTGTCAGTTTGCTTCATAGACTTGATGATAATGTAGTAGCATAATAATGCAAGTAGACCTTTTCAACGTGCAGTGAACTTTTAATTCTTAAGAATATTCAGACATTGGAATTAGAAT
The DNA here is from genome assembly GCA_012411365.1 of Ameiurus melas. Classification (NCBI taxonomy): domain Eukaryota; kingdom Metazoa; phylum Chordata; class Actinopteri; order Siluriformes; family Ictaluridae; genus Ameiurus; species Ameiurus melas. The sequence goes on along the minus strand of CM022760.1, from coordinate 28,488,875 downwards.
ATAAATATCCCAAATAAATTAAACATAAATAAAGTAAAAAAAATCATGGCATTTTGTGCAGAAGCAGGTTGTAATATTAAGTTTATGTTGAGTAAAGGTCTGATTAATCTCATGTGTATAGGATACGTTTGGGTGAGTTAATTAACTCGCTAGTAAATCGCTTCAGTTTCATTCACTGTTCAGGTTCAGCTCTCGCAGCTTAGGCGGTCCAAACCCCGACATTACTGAAGAACTGACTATTCTCTCTAGATTTTTCTTCTTCGAAAAACATCGTTAGTGCCGTGTTAATGTCTTTTTTTCAACAGAATGTTTTCATTCAGATCTGTGCTAGTGCTTGCTACACATCTTAAATTCAAATTTTTGCCTTCGAATGTGCGATTGAGTCTTGAATTTGACGCATGTTTGAAGTTCTCATTTTAATTCGACAGCCCTAGAGCAGTCGAGAGGACAGAAGCATCACAAATGGCTAAAATGTTGGTGACATTCATTCTTATGTAAACGAACACGCATGTAAACACAATGGGCAACGTGGTCTGCAAAAAATGATCAAGGGCATGTCCGTATATCGTACGATAAGTCGATAAGGTCATTATCATGACATGCCTGGGCACATGTAACAAAATGCTGTAAAGCAAAAGTGAATTCAAACATACTGGACTCAAATGTTTTCTACATAAAAAAAAAAATCTACCATAAAGAACAGTAAATATGATTAAACTAAACAAAGTCAATATTTGTCTTTAAAAACGCATCAGTAGTCTCAGGTCCATTTTGTGCAGTTTTATGACAATATTTGCTGGTAAATCAAGAACCTGTCACACTTTCTGCCAGTAAAAACTGACAGCCAGCATAAATTTTCTGGTTTTTTTTGTCTGAAAAGTGGTCTATTATGTAATATTGTCATGTAATGAGGTTTTAGACGGATGCAATCGCAGTTAAGAGCTTTATTGGAGAGCATATAAATCCAGAAGGTAAAGCAAAAACAACAACAAAGACAGGCAGCTGTCAAGTGATCAGCTAAACAGGCTAGAGGAGGTAAGGCAGAAATCAAGGTCAAGGACAAAAACAGAATCCTAACCAGAATAACAACACGATCGCACGGCCACTGAGCATCTTACCACGCAAAGACATCGCGAATGAGCAGTCTCTTTTATAGTGTGGTGTGATTGGGAACAAGTGTGTCTGATTAGTCCTCAGGAGAAGGTGAAATGTCTGTGTGTTACTTTGGGAGTTGTAGTCGTCGCCGGCAGCCATGTTTGTAGTTTGCTGTGCATTCTGGGAAATGGAGTCGCTAGTTTGCCGTGACACGACAAAAATATATTTCTTTTATTTTTTCTGTAACATTTAATTTTGCTTAGAAAATTAAGGTTTGGAAATCTAAAACGTTTTTTTTTTTTTTACTGACCCAATAAAGCAGAAGTCATAAAATAAACATCTATGACAAAATGATTTGCACATTACTGTACATACTATACAGTCTTGGTGTTTTTTATTTTCTGCTCACACCAGATATGTCGTATAATTTGTTGGTCTGAACATAGCTTGGGTCAATTTCTTTTAACAAACATTAAAAATCCTATTTAAGTTATGGAGATTGTATTTCTGTCATGTTGAATAGTGAGATGAAGTATTATTCAGTATCTTCCTCACACAGAAACGTCATCGAATATGAGAAAACCGAGCAGTATGTTCTTAAAGTAACGTCATGCAGATTGGTGATTGGTTGTTTTTTTCACACAATGACTTGCTCTCAGCTCTGAAAACGAAAAAACCCTGAAAACAAGGATAACTTTTTCTCTGGTACAGCTTTATCTTATCCCACCTCATAGGTCATAGGCCAGGTCCACGGTTGGTGGAAGGTGGAATTGTAGCAGCAATCTGGAAGTTATGCATCAAGCTTAAATTTCTAAATGCAGATTACTCCTGCTGTCTTACCTCCTATTTCAAATATAATATAAATCCTATTATAACAGAAGCTAAAAACATTAGTATAAAAAAAAAATTCAGTTGATGTTTGTCAGATTAATCAAATTTTATAATATGCACTCTAACCCAACCTGTTCTCATTTTAGGACATCAAGCTGTCAACAGAGACGTGTCGACTCTACAGCTTTTACCATTCTTTGCACCATTACAAATACCACACCTTCCTAATCTGCAAAAAAGAGGTAAAAAAAAAAACAAACAAAAAATACACACCTACACAATAAACAGGTAGAGTGTTTGTAGTAAGAAAATAAAAAAGTAAGGAATCATGGGAAATGTTGTGAGATCCCTGTTTGCCTTTGTTTTAGACCAACACTATAGAACAGGCGTCAGAAGATCCTGGGCAAGAGGAGGTTGTTCAGCAGTGCATGGCCAATCAGAGCTGGCTGGACACACTCTTCAACGCCTTCTTAGAACTGATGACCCTCAGTGCCAAAGCCTGACAGAATGAAAGCGTTCGAGAGGGGGGGGCCAGTGAGAGACAAAATACAAGCCCTAAGGATGCCGCAGAGGCTCTCGTGGAACAAAGGAACCTGGATTTGTTTTCACATGGCCCCCCCCCTCTCCCACCCAGTCCTCTCTTATTGTTTTTCTTCAGGCGTTTCTAAAGACGATTGTGATACATGACCAGGCAATAGAGCCACCTTTCAGCAGGTAGCCTTTGGCAAGTAAACTAATCAGCACTTCGTTACTGAAGTCAATGAGGGCATAGTTTTTGTGCTAAATGGATTAAAGGCAAAATGGAGAATTTATTCACATACATAGACGTGACCATTTTTTTGGGTGGGGTGGGGGGAGGCGGGGTGTAGATGAATCGATGGATTGCCCCCTCCGCTGCGACGAATTTGCTAATGGACAGGTGAACAGAACCTGAATCTGACTGAAGTAGAATACTGTACAAATTTTACGCGTTGATTTGGAAATACTTTGAACATTTGGAATTTAAAGACATTGCAAGGAGGAAGTCTGTTACGATTTGAATTTTACACAGATTATTTTTTAAGACTACAAACTTTTATTCTTTTTTTTTTTTTTTTCCTCTCTCTCCCTTTCCTTGAGTGGAGGAGTGACGGTTGTGCTTTATAAACGAGTGAGGAGTGCCGTGCAAAAGGAAAACTGACGATGAAAAGAATGCTAAACAGCGTAACACTTAATGCTACACGAGTGAAACAAGAGAGCTATATGCGCATTTCTATTATTTATATAAAGACATTTCTAACAGGAGCTTGCACATACAGTATAAAGCAGCAATGCTTCATTACTCATTTCATAACATTACGTTCGGATGCCATACGCCAAAACAACGTGTCGTCAAATTCAGAGCTTTCTTCCTTCAGGCTCATGAAGAGTTGGCGGTGACACGTGGCATTGTTTTTGTCTGTAAAAGAGTAAAAGAAAGAAATAAAATATCTTTCAGCTACGCAAAACTGTATTATTTCAGTGCATTCTTCAGAAGATGGACATGAAAATAAGAGCTAACTATAGCATTCAATTCCCACTAGGGACAAATTATGTATTAGTAATATTTAAATAGGATCTTTTGTTTTGTTTTGTTTCATTTTTAACTGTTTGTCCGTTGTCTGTATTATGAGTATTATTTTGGAACAATCTAATACTGTGCTTCTTTTGAAAACCAAGCCTTTGTGTAAATACTGTACAGCTCTTCACTCAAAATACAGTTCTTCTGTACATGGACTATTCCTGTATTTGACAAACAAATAAAATCAAGGAGCGTATAATGTCTCATAAAAATATCAGTTTTCCCCTGATGATTTATGCTTTTTTTTTTCTTTTCATTTCTTTTTTTAAACATGTGCCATTTTCATTTATTCGGGTTTTACTATATCGTCATGACTACCAAAATGACTGTGTTTCTTCTCCATGATTCCAAAAAAAATAAGGACAAAGGCAGTAAATAATTAAAAATACAGAAATGCTGGAAATATAAAAATGTGTTCTTTGTTCAGGTACGACCTGAAAATGGCAGGTGGAATGGAACGACTTGTCCGTCATAATTACTGGCAGCTCATCATTCATGCAACTACAGTGCTTTTTTATTTCTAAATCATTTTATAAACACCTGTCATGGGCGGTTTGGTCTAGATTCATGACCTACAGTAT